>QOKR01000781.1:0-23057 GCA_016880985.1 Phytophthora idaei
GGTTGAAGGCGGTAGCTAAGCAATCGGTGTGCGCTGTGAATGCGGCGGTGTGTGTGTACCGCTTGCTGGCTTGTCGGTAGAGCGTTTGTGAAGTTGTCTGCGGTTTTAACTGTTTGGAGTGGCCTCGTGGTCTACACCTTTTCCAGAGCAAACCGAGACGTCAAGCAAAGCGAAGTGAGATCGCGCTTATTTATGTTCACGAAAATAAGATTGGGCGCAAACTGGGTCGTTTTAGTTTAGGCAGTTCCACAGCAACGAAGATTAGCTCCGAAGCAAGTGAGATTGAAGGGCCTTACTACCTATCTCCTAAGGTCCGTATTGCATGTCCTCCATCTTGAGAGCATCGGCCAAAGCGCGCTGGCAATGCAACGCCATCGACGTGACAAGGTGGCGGTTAATGCAGCGAATTGAGGAGTTAGCTGCGTCTTCCAGAAGCGTCATTCACGCTTCTGTCAACGACAAGAACGCGCCTTGGTCGAATATACGCTGCCGATGCGCCGCCAAGAAGGCCTTCGCCTTGGCCTTGAAGACACTGAAGCAGCCTGCACATCATTAGGAGCAATATACAACTTTAGCTATTTTTTCATGAGGTATACATATACATAAGCTAACTTTACCTTCGATGGGGTTGAGCATCGGGGAGTAGGGACCTAGCCTGAGCAAGACGAGGTCACTGTGCTCTCCAAGCTCTTCCGCCAACCGTGTCTCAGTTTGGTTGTGCGCAGAAGCATTGTCGAGCACAATGACCACACTCTTGCCGCCGTAAAAGCTGCGGTACGTCTCGGAGTTCTTGACGGCTTCGTAAATGCTTTTAACAAAAGCTGCATTCACATCCATCCGAATGCTTCCCCGCTGGAGCTGATACAGCACCAAACCATCCTCCACTGAAACTGCGCATTGAATTTGCAAGTTTTTCCCCATTGAAGGCGTCGTTTTGACAACAGCACGCTTGCCCTTTGCTGCACGGCCTTGCGAGCGCATACAGAACAGGTTGTAGTTCGTCTCGTCATAGTAGACGATGTAGTCGCCTTTTGCTTGGTGCTCCACAAGCTGCCGAGCAAAGAGGAAACGCTTCATCTTGTTAACCTCATTATTGCATGTTGTAGGCTCTTTACGAATCTGTACAATACAAAGAGAGAATTAGTGTCGACCGCTTAAAAGTACCTTCACTATACATACCTGCTTCAGCGTAATTCGCTTCGTCGCCAGCTTGGCGCTGATCGTCGATGCCGACAGCTCGACGCCGAACTCTTCCAGTACCTTGTCCGCCAGCTGCGCGAGGAGTGTCAGCGTGCACTCGGCGTCGAGATACCCCTCCATCGCTTTGACAATCTCGTCGGTGCACTTGACGACACTAGCGCGAGCACCACTTCGTGCTGGGGGGCTTGGATCGCCTGCCTTGCACAGCCGATACGCGGCCGCTCTTGACATGTTGTTGTATTTGGCCACAGTGAGCCAGTCATCCCCCCTCTCAAAGGCAGTGAGAACACGCTGGCGCTCTTCTTGGGTGGCGAGGCGCCGTGGGGGTGGCGTCGACGGTCGGCTGGGCTGCTGGGGCATCGGTGGCGGCGGGGAGGCGAAAAGCTAACTGATCATGGCCGCAGCACCATGCAATTCACTTTGGCTGGCCACTGAAATGAATGGTCTCAGTAAATGAAGTCTCAGTTGCTCCGGAGCAAATTTCACTTGGTTTGGAAGTCCTAATCTAACGAGTCCCTGCTATGACTATTTTAGGCACAGTCTCAGATTGCTTCGCTTGACGTCTCGGTTTGCTCTGGAAAAGGTGTAGAGGTCCGCCAACTGGTTGTCGAAGAGGGGCTGTCAGAAATGTGCAACGCACAGTTTTGGACCCCCCCCCCCTCGCCATAAAAGCTTAAGTTTTATTATACTGTAGTTGCTAAGCTAAGTTAGGTCGTCATTTGTAAAATGAAAAGATAATGTTCAGAATGTCCACCTTGGTTCAACCAAGCTAATTGTTACCGACGATATAATCAAGCAGAACCTGATTCTGCTGAGTTGTGGCACTCAGGTCTGTGATACCTTGCAAATCCGTTTGGTCGGTACTTCGCGCAGCAGGTGCACTAGAATTCACACTGGGAGCTCTGCTTCTCGCACGTAGTCTGAGTAGAACGCCGGACTCCTGCGGCCTCGTCGAGAAGTACGTGCTCAGTGAATGCCTCAGCCGGACATGAAGAGAACAGCCACGGTCATTACCAGGGATTCCAAAGGAACAAATAAATAGTGTGCGCGTCAATATACGAGGAAAAAAATTAGCGTGTGAACACTCATCCCCAATGACTGGATATGGGGAAAATGCAACAATAAGCCACACATCAATTCGTTTGACAGCTAACAAGTAAGTTCGTTAATGCTAGTCGATTTGGTGGGAGCACATACTGACTGTGGTGGAGTAAATTTTACGATTAATAGCCAAGTAACGGGTAAGTTCACCAAAATAAATTATAGGCGACTTGTTCAAATCGTCTAAATTCAATTATTCATAAATCAAATGAAAATACTAATATATTGGTGCCAATAATCGTGGTGTACATTGCAGCACGACATTACGCCTGGTATAGGTATTTACGTGTTACATCCTCCACAATGTGCACCAATCGAAGGGCGCAGCCGTCCTCGGGAGACATGGACTGTTTGACCATGCTGAGTGAAGTTCACGGCAGCTCGCACAAATGGCAGAAATTCCGTTTCGTCTACTTGAAAGAGCGGAGTCTGGGTAATGGTTAGCATCGTCATTGTTGGCGTGATCAATGCGCCTCGCGTCTTAACCCGGCGACGGAGGCGCATTGAGCAGTACCAAGTCTTCGACTCTTCGACACACCTTAAAGAGAACTTGGATACGTTCTTCAGGCAGCCTAGCCGCGCAGAATATTGTCGAATTTAGTCCCAGGCAACCTTGCCCCAGCCTAACCCCGCAGATTACAAGTTGCAATTTACAACCAATTTTGCCTTCCAAACGCTAGGTACCCCTATACCGGTATATACTTCCTATCCCAGATTGGGGGGGGGGTCTAATGATGTTGCCAACTAACATGTAAGAACAGTTAGGTATACAACTTCTAATGTAGCAAGTGCTCTAGTGATGTAGATTAATATTCGACAATGCCTTTAAAGTCATACCCATGAGGGCGGATCGCAGGCCCCAGGTCCTCTGTTTTAGCGTGCTGTCCTAACGGGCCAATGTCGCACAGCGAAAGGTATGCAAATGCGACGCCTTCGGCTGAGCTACGCAATTAAAACTCAGACGCCAAAAACGCTGCAAGCAAGCCCACCATATTGGGGCTACGCCCAATTAATACTACGTAGTACATGTAAGTTAGTAATATTTCACGTGCGTACTCCAAGGTTCACAAGCACAAAGATCATCATCGCTCAGGGACATTCTTAACGTTTATGAAAGCTCTCTTTCAAGCAAATATCCGATGGTCTGTATTGAAGTAGACAGTCACAAATCAGTAGAGAACTTTAACGATGTTCAAACGGCATTACATTCTTTCATGTGTACCGGTATTGCTGTCAGAGTAGAGGGCGAGCCTAAATCTACCAGCCCCACCCTACTTGAACGCCACTGCTTAAGCAGAGCAGGACACCGCCTTCTGCAGAAGCATGTTCACGTCCGCGTAGCTCAGACCAATGCTGGTCACAGTGTCAGCAGCAGGCTTCGCCTTGGGCAGCCACAGGAAGTCCGGGTGGTCGTCATCAGAGCCGTACACCCACTCGCCGCCAATGATCTCACCAGCGGAATCCAGCTCCAGAAGGTAGTAGTAGTACTGACCAGTCGTGTACTGGTTGATGGCACCCGAGGACACCAGTCCACCGTCCGTGTAGGTCTCGAAGATCCACGAGAGACGCGACTTCACGTACACGATGCTCTTGGCAGCAGAGTTCCACGGGTACTTCTGCAGACCGTAGAAGGTCTGGGCAGCCTCCTTAAGCGACATCTTAGTCTGCTCGTACACCTTGAAGCCACGCACGGGCTGGTTCCACACCTCAGCGCCGGCCGTCACGTCCGCAACATAGGTGGAGTTCAGCTTGCCAATGATGTTGGCAGTGGCAATGTGGAAGTAGGCAGGGTTCAAGTCACGGTAGGCGTTGTTCGAGTGGCGGCCGTACTCATCCGTGGGGTCAGAGCCGCCGTTGAAGCGTGCTCCAGTGAACAACGTTGCCACACGAGCACCGTCGTAGACGGACGAGATCAGCGCCTTGAGGTCCATAGGCTGGAACGTCACGCCGTTGTACGTAACGGGGCAGTTAGGCTCAGCCTCCAGAATTGCGGCCGGAGCCCAGGCGTGGCAGATACCGAACCACGTGGGAATGCAGTAGCCCGAGGTCTTGCCGGCGCGGATGGCACACGTGCTGCCGTCCGTAAGGGTAGAGCAGTCGTTGTTAGACGTGCACTTCGTGCGACCGCTCTGCGAGTCAATGCCGTTCCTTTTTGACACAGCGTCCATGAAGGCCGTCACGTCCTTGCCGAAAGCCTTGGCGTACTTCTCAGCGGGACTGGGCTGTCCCTGGCTCCACTCGACATTGATGCTGTCCTGGTAAGTTGGCCAGTACGGGCCAGCCCACGGCGACGGCGTGTGGACACCTTGGGTAGGCAGGTCTTTCAGGGTCATCTCCATCTTGGTGCCAAAGAAGGCCTCGAGCTTGGCGATGTCTGCGTTGCCGTTAGCTTCAAGACGACGCTTCTTGTCGATCTTAGCCTGGGTAGCGGCATCATCCCAGCCCGTGGTACAGTCCTTGGGGGTGTCGATACCAGTCTTGGTAGGTGTACCCGTGTTAATCCAAGGAGTAGCCGCGTCGATGTACGCATCCAGGTCGGCCTCTTTAGTGGGGCACTCCTCTGACAGATCAGCCTCGCCAACCTTGGTGAAGACAGGCTCAGCGGGGGCCGTGGTCAAGTTGGCCAGCAGGTCCGGGTATTCCACCGGTTCGGGGAGAATGGTGGTGATGTTGGGCAGCGTCGGGTCAACCGTCACCTGGATGGCACAGTCCTGGTCAGCCACATCGGTACCGTACGCCGGGAACTTGTCCGTGAGCTCGTTCTGCGTGTCGGAGACGGTCGTGGCACCATAGTACAGCGATCCAGCAGACACTTGCTGCATCTGCAGCGCCACACAGGCGACAGCGGCGGAAACGAGGTAGGTGCTAGGCGAGAAGACCATGGTTGCGGAGCGGGGCTTGTCTAGGTTGTCGGAGACGGCCTGGGACGAAGAGGTTTAAAGTAATCTTCCCACGGACGAGTAGATTGGGGAATGAGGAACGGCTCAGCAAAATTTGCTGTCCGCCTGCCCGCCTGTGGCATGCAACGCTTGCCGTTGCTTGAGGAGCCAGTCACGCCACATTGGCAGAGTGCAAACATGTGTAGCTTCTCTCCACAGCAATGTCACGACACTCTACGTGCTTGCTCTATACTTAGTAGTAGTTGTTTTCGTCTATGCACTGTTTCCACATAACATACGATGCGATCGCCATGATTTGGAGCGTACTCCCTCAGCCTCCCATCACCAACTTGTGGCAATTTGCCACAGACTTTCATACTGTACGGTGTGCACGCCTTGCTAACCCTCAAACTTGCATGTACTGCAACCGTACCACGACGGGATCCGAAAGACTCTTGCAAGTTTTAAGAACGATCAAGGAATTCATTTCTTGTATCTCAATATACAGGAGTTGCCGCGATTAGTTTAACTTTTAGTAGCTCACCCACGAAATTAAAAACATGTATTTTCCAACGATTGAATTAATAATTACTTGCCCCAGTGAAGAGTAAGTACTGTATTAGTAGTAGGGAAAATGTCAGTTTAGTAGCCTGCCTTTTTAGCCTATTATATCGAGTCAAATCACGGCAGACGATTTCTATTGGTCTGCGGCAGACTGTGACCTCCATAACGCCCTTTCTCGTGAACCGAAGCATACTTTGATGAAGTCAAAGGGGCTACTAAACTGGCAAGAGCACCAATTCGCGGAAAGCATTATTATAAAGCTATCACCTGCGGCAATTGTCCCTTTTAAACTATCCCAAAACCCAGTCTGTTTCTCCTCGTTTCCACGATACCCGTCATTTGTCAATCGGATCCTTGGCTGCAAAGATATTGAGGACTTAGTGAGGGCACCATAACGAGGCTACTAAACTAACATTTTCCCTTAGTACAATGTTTCACTTATTCCAACCCGGAGGAAGTAGTATTAATCTATACAGTACTCGGTATTACTCGATGGAATGCCGCTATACATGTACATTAAAAATTATCGGTGATGCATTTTTGCTGATGTCTTTGCTCAAGCTTAGTTGCACAGTTCGTTGAACGTGAACAGGGGTGTTAATGTACGGCATTTCGTCTGGTCACAACTGCTGAAACTCTGGAGCATATCGGCACCCGGATCTACGAGTGAACTTCGTAATGGCAGTGACGCCCGCTGGGATATATGAATAGTGCGGTGGCAGGTCCTTTGTTCGAGCTGCCTCGAGCTCCAGAGCTCTCCGGACTTGGTCAGCGATCCCACGATACCCGGCTAGAAAATTGTCGGTGCGATCCATCGTAAACTGTAGTTTTCTCAGTAGAG
Organism: Phytophthora idaei; assembly: GCA_016880985.1. Taxonomy (NCBI): domain Eukaryota; phylum Oomycota; class Peronosporomycetes; order Peronosporales; family Peronosporaceae; genus Phytophthora; species Phytophthora idaei. The sequence goes on from QOKR01000781.1 coordinate 6,586, forward strand.
GATGGAGAGCTTTTATCAGGCAGCTATCAATAACGGGTAAATATACTTCCTCCATTCTCACTGCTGAATTTCTGGACGCCAGACGTGTCGTCCAATCTGCCACAGTTGTTTTGTCAAATCCATATATCATTTTGTAAATGTTTTGTGGATTCTAGCTAAAGTTTCCAACCGGCCGATTGCTTCGAGTTTCGCTCGAGCGTATACTTTCTTGTAATACACTAAGTACGAATCCATCCTTGCTTGGATGGCTCTCAAATGACTCGAATTTGTATGTGAGCGACTTCTCGAGAATTGACAATACTTATCTTTCGTATGTTTTTATGCTGTTGGTTTATGTTTTTTCTGTGCAAGTGCACTTGCACAGGAAAAAGTAAATTAGAAAGCGATAGGCAAAGGTGGCCTACATGTATATATATTGAGCTCGATCGATGTCTATATAATTTCTGGTACAACACCATTTCCAAATCAAGTTGGCCAGTTTCTCAACCAATCTGGAAATGGTTCGTCCTTGTGGTATCTAATTTGAGGCTGTGTGTCGGTTGACACACAATTGTTATTGTGAAAACCGATCAGTTTGTCTAATTGGATTGTAAATCGGCCGATTTAGGGTCTTAATTAGAATGCGCAGTCACGATTAAAAGCTAAATCAGACGTATGCCACGTGGTTTTACGAGAGCTAACTTCGATTTGTACCGCTGTTTATGCCCGCAGGACCATGAACGGGGATAGGGCCGATTTAGAGGTAAATCTGCTCTCTAAGCAATCGGCCCGAATGTCCGAGGTCTCAGCGCCATTCTGAGCAGATCATAATCAATTCCGACTGCTATTCCGACTCTGCTATTCCGACCGGTGTGGCTAAATTAACCGAATGAGAGGCAGTGCCAAGAAGTCGTCATCCCCATTTATATCTAGAGAGCGGTACTGCTGCTGTATCCAATGACAGCTTGTCAACCTAGTAGTATCTGAAATCAAAATATGCATACTAAGAAGTACGCATATCTTGAACTAGGCCACATGGACAACACTACCCCGAATACCTGCTACACAGTCTCTTTTAAACTCCCCTTTAAATTTGCAAGGCATTTTTGCCCAACACGCTCCAAAAACGCAGGACGTATAATATGCATTTGACCAGTTCGATTGGAATGGGCAAAAATGAAGTCTTTTTCATGCAAATCGCCATAAGCTTACTATTAATAATACCGTAGCCTTAAAATTTAATTAAAAATTGTGTATCAATACACAGCCTCGTGCACAGTACTAGTAATACTGAGCAAATTACTCACTTGGTATTGCCCAGTTGTGAGGAGAATGCTCCCGATGTTGTACACAACATATGCAGTGCGTGTCAGATAGTGAATATCCGAATGTTCTGGATTTTTTGCGTCGTCACTTCCAGCGATCCAACAGTCTCAGTTGCTCCATTCATTTTACAGCGAAACACGAGACCATATTATCATCTCCCGTTCTGTTCCTTCACTGTTCCTTATGACCCCATCTTCATTTTTGAAAGGTCTAAAAACTTTTCATGATTCCGAAGCGATTGCGGGCAGATTGTCGCTCTTGACCACACCATGCCGTTTTACAAGTGATATGTCATGACAGACGTGGCAATCACCCTTGGGCGCGAGGAGTCTAGGCCGCAAGTAGACACGTTTTAGGTACACCGTTCACCCTAATTAGTCGTGCCACGACTGTTTACAGTGTATGCCTTTTCGCCTGAGCTCGCGTGTTTTGAGAATCGATTTTTGTAAACGTCGCTAGTCAATATCGAAATCAAACGACACTGCGCAGATCAGCTCGTCGAGATCTATCAGAATCTGATATCTTTTTGTGACTTGAGGCAGAAATTAAAGTTTTTGTAAAAACCTGTGGGGTGATTATTTATGGTGCACGACTATTTAGGTCACATGACTCATTAGGGTGAACGGTGTAACGAATAGACACCTACTAGCCGTCAGTAGACATGAGCCGACAACAGTGTACACGAAGTAGCCAGATTGTTTACCAGCATACAGATTACAGGCAGGTGGCAGATACACTTTTACAAGGGCCGGTCTGCCGGACGCACATGTGCCACGAGCCCGGCCTTGGCTCCAGCCAGCCATTCGTCTTTGGACATCACTCGACACATGACTCCCTACACTCGTCCACCACTTCTCCGCTACCATACATCCGTCCCAAAACTGGTCAAAGTTGAGGGAGTGTCGAACCGAAGCTGAATTTGTTAAATACCGCTGGGGAGCGTTCTGTTGCTTGGTCGTGCGCGACATGAGGCCGTTCGCCTGCTCGATTTGCCCGGGAGATCATGAAATGATCGAGCGGGACCTTCACTGCAAGAGCGTTACCTGTGAAAGCAGCGTGCTATCTACGAAGTGTCCGATTCGCTTGAAAGTGTATCATTGTCCTACAGGATCCAGTTGGATCGTTCTCAGCAACGGGGCAGCTCATCTCCGTGGTGACATCGATTGTGCTGTTCCACCGCGTCCGAAGGTCACACCTGAAATGAAAGACTACATTCATCGAATGGACGGAAAACGCAGTGCCAGATCGGCTAATCGAAAGCAACCCCCTGCGAGCACTGACATTCCGAAATCGGTGCTAGACTACCCTTCTTACGCTCAGGCACATCGTAGTGCTAGGTATATTCGCTGGCTTCAAGGGATCAACAACTCAATTCAGCGAGTAAAGGAACTCGTGCGTTCGAAGGCCTTTGTGGCGGGCATTGACTCTGAGACTGCTTTCGTATTTGGAAACTCAGAAGAGACGATGACGGATTTCCATTTGTAGGGAATGGAGTGGACGAGCAGCCCTTGATCTTGGGCATTCCCACCTTGACATTACTGCGAAGTATATTAGCTCTCCAGCGCAAGGAGCCTTTTCTGGTCTTTCATTTGGACGCGACATTTAAGCTTAAAGATCTTGGCTGTCCTGTGGTCACATGTGGTTTTACCGACAAGCGCCGCGTGTACCACCTTGCTGGTTTATTTATCGTGAGCCAGCGCACGGAAAACGAGTACTATGAATCGATTGGGACATTTGCCAAGGTGTTTCGGACACACATGGAGACATCATCAAGAATCGGTGCTACGATTGGTGACACAGAAACTGCTCAGCTTAATGGTCTGGTAAATATTGCTGGCTTCGGGACCTGTAAGTACTTAATGTGCTTTTTCCATGTTTTGTACAACGTCCGAACACGCGTTCGGCACTTGCCAGATTAGATCCGTGCTGTTGTTTACCTTGGAATCCTGAACATGTACTACACTGTCAGTGACGACGATCTGATTTTAGTATGAAACCGAGTGATGAGTGAATGGCAACGTGATTCTCGCTTGTTGGACTTTGCTAACTACGTCTATACCCAGTGGATACGAAATCAATTTTGGCCTTGGCAAATTTATCACTCTCCGGAAGGATTTGCGACGGCTAACAACCCATGCAAAGTGTTTAACGCTAGCATTAAACGCTACACGCAGCGAAAGGCTGTGGACACGAGACGCTTAATTGTAAAGCAGCCCACCATTGCGGAAGACTATTCTATTTGTGTACCTCATTGCTATCAGTTCCTCCGCAAGAAGCCAAGAGGCTAGCTAAAGTCTTAGTTACGACTCAGCAGGTTGCAGTAGTGTGTACTCAGGACGAATCGGTTGTACGAGTTCGTTATCTTGGTGATCACGAACACGACAACAAAGAATTGCATGACATTTCAGGTATTGGTGATTCTCGGATTGTGGACACAACGCAAGGGGCAGACTAAATTAGCTCTGTTGAGTGTCTGGCGGATGATGAGAGGAAGTCAGCTTTAGCTTTCTATCGTTCTGCGGTGAAATGGTTCGTTAGACGAGCACATCATGCTGGTATATCGATGAATGGGTGGTTAGCTCGCACTAACACGTTCGAGTGGGCGTGGGCGTACTATAGCAAATTTCTATTTTGTGCTCATACGATATGGGGACGTATGACGATTGGGATTAGTGTGCCTGGTGTTGGTGGACTGCGCATGAAATTCAAAGATCGTCGAATTCGACGCGCTCGTGATTCTAAGCAAAAGCGACAGGGCACTCGATATTGCGAAGTGTCAACCACTCTCAGTTGGAGACCACGCGTAGCAGACCTTACGTGTCTGAGCCCAGGAGAGACGCATCTCTGAGCTTTGATCTCGTGAGCGCTTCGGTTCAGGCATTTCTTCACGATGCTTCGGTAGACAGAGTCGGTGTTGACGGGGCCACGATTGCAAACTCCAATACGGCTGCAAACTGTAGCACCCAAGATGTTAACGCTGGGGAGTAAGCACGAGCTTACACTGCTAAAACAATCGCTCGCACACATTCGATGTCGGGGGAAGCTTCTTTAACAGAGAGCAATACGAGATGTCATCGACACTTCCACCATTCTTAGCGCGTTTATTTGGTCCTGCGAGGAGAATTTGTGCCGCGTAGTCCTCTTCGCGTGCCTTCCTCTTACTACCACACCTTGGGACCTCGAACCTCTTGACCGCCGCTGCCTCTGCATTCGACATAGCACCTCCGTTGAAAACCTTGACGACAGCCGACTCAAAAACAGGAGAGTGCACAATCTTGGCGTTTGGCTTGAGCTGGTCGCGCATGCATGGATATTCCTCCACCACCGAGTCAAACAGGAGGCGGACGTTAGCCAAGTCAATCGTGTCGCACTGCAGCTTCTTGGTCACACCCTGAAACTACTTCATGTGTTCCAGCAGCACAAGGAGCTTGTGATGCAACGATCCGGTCAGCACTAGCTCCTCTACGGCCTCCACAGTCTTGACTTTGAGGGTGTATACGGTGGTAACGCTGTAGCATTTCGAAGCTTAAACTCCATCTCGTTAAGTTCCGTTTGATAGGATGTAGATCGGTTGATTTGGCGAGCTCGGCAAAGTTATTAACTTGACATAACTTTGACATCAGATTGTTAACTTTCATTAATAACGGCTCGTACTCGTCGAGATACCGGTTAACCGCAAGGTCAAACAGGTGGCTAGCGCAGCCAACCAGGGGAACTCCGAGCTTAGTGGAGATTGACTGGTTGGTACTGCAGTTGTCACCGATGACAACCGCGCCCATGTCGAGTTTCTTGTTATACACATCCAACACAATATCGAAGAGCTTGATGTGTGCATCTTCATCTTGCGATCCGTCCTGGAGAGGCGACACAGCAAGCAACTGTATGGTAAGAACGCCATCTGCTTCGAAGACGCCGTACACAGCAACAAGTGCGTAGAGCCGTTGGACCACCCGTCGAACATGATCCCAAAACAGATGCCCAGTATCACCTCGAGGTTTACGCCCACCTTCTTGGCAATACGATGCATGCTATTGAGTAGCACTCGCGATGGTACTGCGCCCCACCTTGACATTGACCGAGTTAACTCGTTGTCAACCTCGGAGAGTGGCATGTTTCGCTCGACGACCCATCGTAGCCACTGGAAACGATCGGACGTCTCTTGGGAAACGAGCCCGAAGTTCTGGAGGGGCTGGGCATTGCTGGAGAGTGTTGCTGCGAACTGGTCCTTGAAACCGTCGTGCTTGTGGGCGATGAGGTTTGAGTACCCAGTGCCCACGAGCTGCTTGCGCTCGCTTTCACAGCGTTTGCAGCGGTATTGCCCTGACCAGTGACAGAACCAAGAAAGCAAGGTTTGGAAGACGGAGCCAATCAATATTATGTCTAGAATGAAGTGTAGAGTATAGATACGACAAGATATGTAGCAAGTGGGATCACTGGCGTCCAGCAGTTCGGTCGGTAACTTGAAATTCGTATGTGCATACTTTTGTAAATTGTATTGCAGAAATTGATACAGTATCACATTGTATTTTTGATAAAAGCTCCAATATTTTTTACTGCTAAAAACTGATTTTTAGTGATACTGAGTTTTTTATTCAGACCACTGATTACAAGTAGTCGTGAAGGCTAAGTTCGGTGCTAAAGTTCCTCTTGTATCTTGATTCGTCGGGAGTTCAAAGCACTGTGAAACTTTAGTCGAATTGAATGGTAAATTTAATCGCACACAGATCTCCGTTAATCCGACAAGTCAGTTTAACTTACATATATGAGTAAATACGACCAGTCGATTTAACATGAATCCGGATGCAAGTTATATTGACTGGTCGGATTATCTTGGATCTGTTATTATTAGAACGCTGCTTTGCCTATATCGTATCTAAATCGGCCGATTTGAACGTCGATTTAGCAACCTGAAATGTTCTATTTTGGTCAGCGGCACGCCCAGTTCCGGGAAGTGTACGGTGTTCCTTCTTCGCAGCTAGCATGAACACATCAATCTCAAAGGGGCCCGAGGCCTTCGCTCTCTTCTGACAGTCAGCGCACTAGTGGGGCAACATTTTCTGCTGTTTGAGCAACCCAATCTCGCTGACGTGCTGTCTGACTTGGCTTGATGTAGACGCTCGTGTCGGGCCTGATAGTCTTTTTTTCCCTCGATAAGTGCTCAAGCTTTCCACGACCCTCTCTTCAACCTTTGTACAGAAACCTCATAACTATCTCGATCGTTATCGAGGAGAATACGGGATCTCTCGCGTGTACGTCTGTTCTGCTGGACTTTGTGATATCTCCTATCTTGACCCTTAGACGAACTGGGGTTGGCATTGCGGAGTGCTTGGATGAATGCCGTTCTTAAAGTGGGCGTTCTTCCTCCAAGGCAGCTATTTTTTTTCTGCTACTATATATAGGTCGGGTTAATAGGAGCAGAAAGCGGAGTGTGTTAGAGTTATTACAAGAATTCGAGAAGCTGCTAATACTATCGGCGGATATTTGGCGCAGTGACCCGAACTACAAGTTGGGGAATTTGCCAGAACGCATTGGTCAATTTCGCACGCTCATCGGCCCGAGGGTACTACCGTCACGCCTCCTGACATCGCAACCTTCGCCCAGGCTCAGCATCTCGGCGCCAGGCTGGCTGAAGAGAAGGTCGAAGAGGTGAGCGACTTTCTCACGATCAATGTGCAGGTTAACGGGTCGCGAGAGATCCCACTGACTAACAACGTACCCGGGTTTCACCGAGTTATGGGATTTCCCAAATACAAATCTTCTGGCGAGTTGGATGTTTTCCTCATTTGTGCCTCCACTGGAGCCAGACGAAGCCGTGGGAGACGCCGACCATATCAGCGATTAGCGCTCGAACGCCTTCGTTTTCGGTGAAAACAGTGCATTAACTCTGAAATATATATCGCTTCACTCGGTTGAATCGCCACGTACGGTCGACCTCAAACGGTAGCGCCTCTCTCGCACGTCGCTCTAGCACTTTTCGCGATAGGTTCAACTCGAACCGCAGTAGACGAAGCACGCACGTAGGTGACAGCCCTCGCCGCTGTCCCGGAAAACGCCTCTTGACCTCGGCGAGCATCTCTTCCACGTAAAAGCAGGGGTGGTCTATCGCGTACGAAGCAACGAATGCTACGACGGCAGCTGGGTACACAGGGCGCGCATCTCTCTCTCTGGCCAACACGTGTCCGGGCTCCTCAAGCTGTGCATATACCTGCGAACGGCGCGACCCGACACTCCTAGGACGCGCCCTACCACCTCACAGGGTGCAACATACGCATAGTGTAGCGTCACTGCGCGCCACTTGTAGTCGGCTGAGTACATGGTCTTCTTGGGCTTGGGCTTGAGGGAGAGAATTTTTGAATGACAGCAAGTCATTTTACGAGCTGAACTTGTATTTTTTTTTAATAAGTACGATTAAGCTAAGGAGGATATAAACTCTGTTTTAACTGATTTTTGAGCCCATATTTATTAGGCATTTTCTGGCCTAATTACGATTACCCCAGATGAGCATTTCGACCGGTTCTGACAATAACTTGTAATTTGTATGACACCTCGAACCGGTTCGGATCATCGCTAGAAAAACCCCGTCTCCAGCCATTTATTTCCTCTTTAGATTGTACCGGTCGGTCACGTGTGGACAGACCATGCGATTGCCCAGCCGCAAGCACACCCGCTACCCAATGCGTGTACGGATTGAAAACTTGAAGGAGTGGCAACGGAACCGGCACTGGCCGTCGATACAGGCAGCGGAGAAGTTCACAGTTGCTAAAGGGACGCTATTGGCTGGCGAAAGCAGTTTTCTGACGAGAAGCTTTCTTTTATCAGGGTGCCAGGCGGATACCTCGAGAGATGTCGGGAAAAGGGCTCTGAACCTCGCCGCAAGCTGAAGAAATACGAAATGCGCGTGATCGAATACTATGACAGATGCCTCAGCGATGGTGATACCGTTACACCCTCTGATATTCCCCGGTATTGCGGACGCCAAATTCCCGAATTTGCGAGAGAAAACGACAATTAGGAAGAAGCTGGGCACTCCGTTGTATTCACTACTACCCTATTTTAACCCAACCAATCTCTAGCGAGAATTCGGACACACAACACGATGGACGGGGCAGGGACGATGGCGATGTCAGCGACGGTGAGGTTAGCGGCGCACGCATCAGTGACGGCCTTGTGGAAGACTGTACAGGCAGTGTCACCCAGGATTGCGCCGTCCACAGCAGCGACGACGAAGAACCCCAGGGTGACACCCAGGATAGCGAAGGCCAAACTAGTGGAGACGGCCCATGCGATGGCTAGTCCAACTGCGGTGGAATCACTGACGACCAGACCAAACATGGCTAGAGCACGGCCGGTGCTGATTGCAGTGAAGACGGAGTCGCAGGAGGTGAACAACTGGATTTGCCCAGCGGTGAAGGTGGTGCGGATGAATTAACCATTATTGGGAATATTCATTTGGATGGGTCATCAATTTTCGAACGGCTTCCTTTGACTCTTCGGTCACTGGACAAATGCCTCTGTAAAAATGCGTCGTATGGGCCAATTTCAGCCTCTCATGATGCCAGACTCTTCGATGTCGCGGAGAAGGTTAAACTACGGACCCACACTATATCAGAGCTACCGCTGACCTGAGCTATCACTCCGCCAGAACGGCTCAGCTGGCTATTACCACTAAGTTTAATCAGACGCTGCAAAGCAGCTGTGACGGCGCATCAGAGTGACCATCTGGGTCTGCCAAAAAAAACGCGTGGCGCTGGAAATCGAAGATCTTGGTGTGCTCTTATCTTCAACGATCTCAATCATGAAAAAGTGGGCTCGAACGTTGTCCCCCATTGAAATGATTGAAATGGTTCTTGTTGGTGTGTGATCACTGAGTTTCCCGCGCCATTTCTTTGGACCCGGCCATGATCCACCATAGGTAATTTCCCGTCTCGAGGCTCTACCTTTTTTTTTAGGAAGATAAGCATTGTTTATTTGGTGGCTTACTGATTTTCTTACTTGCTTATATTTTTTCAGGTCAAGTTGTTAGATATTGCTGGGAATGGTTCTCTTGGCGATCTCGCTATCAATTTAATCACGCGGGAACCTTTTGGGAGCAGGTCGGATATCGTATGCATCGATCCTACCGATTGAGTGTCGTGCATGCTGGAAATGCTAGGACGAACTACGAATCGCTGAAGGTGCGCTTCGCTGACGTAGCCGGAAAAAATTCGTTATTCCTGTCAATATCGAAGGTTTGCATTGGTGCGGCATTATGACTATCTTAGCCACTAGCGAATCGCTAGTAGCGATATTGAGCTTAACAACCCACTAAGCTCAAGTGATCAAGAAAGCGTTCGCTCACTGGCGAAGACTATCGTCGGACTCTTACCTTCACCGGCTAAAAAGCGATTTCGCTTTAGAGCACATGTGTTCAAGCTTGGTATGCAGACAGACACGTACAACTGTGGCGTGTATGTGCCCGTCGCATTTGAGAGCTTTTGTGGGACAAATGTCTTTTGATGGGGTCAGCAGTAGACATATTCAGCTCATTCGCTATCGATACTTTCAGTTTATGTTCTTAAATCCAATACAAACATCGTTTTAGCTGCTAGTTTAACGGTGGGTTGATCGCCCTTGAACAAGCTGGTATAACGCCTGCTTAGCATCAATGCCGACAGTCCCTTTGGCCGAGGAAGTAGAGGAACGAGAGGAGAACGACTGCAGCTCGGATGAGGATGTATCGGGCGATGCCAACTAGTAAGACGCTTAAAATAATAGGTGCATGGTCCACCCTCTCCTCAGTATATTTTAGTAAATCGCCAACGCTGTGCTCCTTTATCGCATAGACCGCCTTTCCCATGTTTTCCATGTGTTCTAACTGTCTGAGCTAATCAGAAAGTGTCTCAGCCTCTCGGAATTTGCTTGTAGCGCTAAAACGGTGTAGAATTGCGGGAAACGGACCTCCTTTTTGAAAATAAAACGTCTTTTTACCTCCGTATTTAACTGTCATATATGGTTTTCGCACAGGAACCTGGATCTTTAAAGCTGACAAAAGTAGGTTCAACGGCACTGTCCCCGACAATAGTAAAAATCAGGGCCACGAGATGTGGAAAAATTCGATTCATCAATATAAACTTGATGTAAACCAAACTTCGGTAGCATGCTGAGTAATAGACGGAATAGGTACGTGCAAGCTTTCATGGCTTGGGACGCATTCGTGGCGTCACAGCAAACACTCCACCAAACCGAATACTTCGTTGCAGTGAATGAAGTATGAAGGAGTTTGCTCATCCAAGTGAATATTGCCGTAATTTTTCAAGATACGCGTAATTTATTATGAATCGTGAGAATTTTATCATGTAGTGTACATATATTACGTGATATACTGGTAAATGTACGCATCCGATCTTAGTATCTTGCACTGTACCAAATATATCAACAATGGGTCCCCAAAGTGAGCGTCTTGTCAAGAACGCTGCTTACCAGCCACTGCGATGATGAACACATACAGAGCACCAAAATGCTCGAGCTCTTTCATATTGAACGTGTTCTTAAGGTCGGTGAATTTCGGCATCTCGAGAAACAGCTCTATACTGTTTTATTTTATTTTACTACAGGCAGCTTCTGTTAAGCGAATCAAATATACGCGGCCCTCTAAACTTATTCAAAACGAGCGGCTTTTGTGATGATTTGGGGCTGGGGCATATTTGTGCTTTTGGAATTCGAAAAAGTGACCCAAACCGGTACGGCAAAACTGATCTCTTTAGTTTTGTAGAAGTTGGATGGTGATCGATTAAGAAAATTTCGTCTCCATTGAAACCCCGAGTTTATGGACGTTGGAAGAGAAACGCGAAATTTACATGATTCTATATTCTCTGAAATTTATCTTCAGAACTTAGGGCGAGTGTTTCATTTTTTGGGAGCGGATGATCCGGTTGTTTATATCTGGTAGTGCCATTAAACTGATCGAGGGACCGCGCAAAGATCAAGTGAAATGATACAGTGCTTACTGTGGATATCAGGGCTCGCAAGCGGCTACCTGTTCGGGTACCCGCCCTACCGGCACCGGGTATACCCGACAATCGTCTGGGCACGGGTACCTGAAAGGAGTCTCGGCCGGTCAGCGGATACCCGAAACTATCTATAGGTTCACATAAATAAGAAGAACAGAGCGAAATCTCGCGTTTGGCGTGGCGGTAGCTGTCTGCTATTCATTGCTCGTATAAACATTATCGCGCGCCGACGTCAGACACAAAAAACGTCCAGTTTGATTTCACTTATGACATTTGCATTGAACTAGTACGGATTAGCAGTTTATGATTTCGGGCAAGAGAATGTACCCGTCCCGGCCGACGGCCGGCCACGGCTAGCCGACATTTGTCAGTAAGCCATGACAGACGGGTTCGTCTACCCGCTATACCCCGTTTGCGAGCCCTGGTGGATATCGATACCGTGCTAGATTGATAAACTAAACAAATGTTACCTGTGGTGTCCCATCCCGGTTAAGTACGCGTGAATAAGTATAGAATCTTGCGCGAGGAATTCACGGAAACTAATACTCGTCTGAAATAATAACCAAGTTCTTAAGTGCTCCTGCGTTTCTCTTAGGGGCTGGTCAAGCTGGCTGGTGCTGGTTCTCGTTCTGGTGACCGACTTAGGTTTAGGGTATGACCTTTGTGTGATTGATTCATTTCAATCAGGGGTAGGACAAATTGTGTCAATCGATGAAACTCTGAGTACTCGAGAAATGACCGGGCTTTCCGGTTCTGTGAGGTGTGGACTGTGTGGTGTTGGAAACCCCACGTGAACTCTAGCTACTAATGTAGTTCGGTAGTTCCCACAACAATACGTCTACCAGAACGGTAAACGACCGTTCGGGCAGACCTGAAGACCCCAGTTCTGCCCTTGCACCGGGACAGACTGGACCTTGTAAATCGCTTATATAGGCCAATCAATACAATACCAACACACTACTAGCACGAGCAATGCTAGTAGGTGTTCTCACACACTTAAATTCTCGTGGTCCCAACAGCGGAAGGGTACCAGGCACGGGTAAGCCTTTTACGAGGGCGCCGAGGGTTAACCTCGGCTGAAAGAATAGATAGGAGGCGACACGCACTCCCCAATCGGACAAATAGGCACAATAAAGCCGTCCCGTAAACACCCGATACTAATCGGCCGCACACACACTTGGCCTTGCCAGATGAACCCTCGCTACGGAGCTTCGAGTCCACCGACAGGCATATCACACTCAAACAAGCTTGACCAGACGCTTACCCTGAAGCCGGACGTCGCTCGTGTGCTTGAGTGGAAATTCTGTTCTGTATTTATGTTTGCCCCTTCGGGCCATGTCCTAATATGCAATACTAATCAAGTATACAAATATCAAGTGAACTACGACCCGTTATGGACCACTTCGCATGCCAAGCGACTCCTCAGAGCTCAACAACGCTTCCTGAACCATCGCCGAGCGTTCAAACGGTCGTCGTGTCTTCCCAAACGTCGCTCCCAACGGCCACCGAGTCTTCGTACCGTGACCGTCAGTTCTTGTCCGCTGAATGCGAACCCGGCCAGTCCCATTATTAATAAATAGGACAGCCTGCCTTGAACGACATCTTGGCCATAATGGAGCACCGACGAGGCTTCGGTAGTGACCGAGTCGAGTCTCTCGCACCTCGCGGTCACTTTTGGCCACATGACCGAGGGTTTGTAGCTTGAGCAACTTACAGGTAGTCTCGTCCTTGCTCGCTGATGGTCTAAGCGATCTCCGAGAAATCACTACACCACAACTGTCAGACGCATAGCCAGTTCCTGCATGTAGCAACTAGGTGCGGCTTATGGCTCCAGCCACTATGGTGCCGTTGGTGCTACACGAAGCGCGCCACACACCGGCCGCGACGGTCCAAACATACCGATGCAGGTTGCATCTTAGACTATACACTACTTAGAGATACTAAATGGCCACTTGGTGCAGGTGCGACGGGCGGTCGATTACCGCGCTGAGCAAAAGTCGGCCTGCCTGAAAAAAGTTAATGGTGCTGGCGAGGAATAATTGATATTTGACAACCGGTCCCTCGAGAGCAACAAGAACCCGGTTGGGCTCTGGTTTGGCCCCCTACCCTTTGATCACCAGAACGAGAACCAGCACCAGCCAGCGTGACGAGCCGCTTTGAAATGCTCGGCGAGAAAGAGACAGCAACTCGGAATCAACCTGGTCTGATTGAAGTTTTTTTTTGCTGATGCAACAGTTCTACAAGACGGAAATTCCACCGAATGTTTTGTATTCGTCAGAGTGATATCTGTGGGTGTGGATACACTGCTCGGGGTTTTGGGCACGATGAACCAGCCCGACAAGCAACTTCCCCCTGCTCGTCGTCAACGAGACGCTCTACTTTGTGGACCGCTTCTGCATTTGCGAGCGGTTGAAGCACAACGAGGAGTTGCTGTCCAAACGATCCCCATAGGAGAACCTTGAGGCGGCCAAGGTCGTGTTAGTTCACTGTTATATTCAGCAGCAGAGACTCAATGACCCGTGGTGTTTCCTGCGGAACGAGAGCTTGGGTCTTGTCAGCGCAGTAACGTACGATAATATCACTGCGCAAGGTGGTGGTGGCCCTCCGGAAGCCTTCCGGAGGTGTCCGCGCTGTTTGGGGACGTGGTCTAAATGAGGGTCAAATGATGTAGCGCAGCATTTGCAATCGTACCTCGAGACCCTGGCCTTCTCGTGCCCGCATGAGCACGACATTACCGACTACTTGGTGTGCCTGAGAAGTACCGCTGCCAGATGCAGAACTAACACACGCGAAACAGCCTCTTACAGCGAGTTCGAAAGTTCTTGTGACGATCGGGCGAGTGCACAACGAGTTGGAGGCTCCGCACGAAGATAACATGTATTGTAGCTCCACATCCGAGGACAGAAGGTAACCGAGGTGAGGACGAATGGAATGCCTATCCCATGGCGAATTCCGAGCTGACTGCTAAACCAGCGACTCTGCTGCTACACCACAGATCTGCGATACTGTGAGTTCATGGTACATCAGGATGATACCGGTCCTGCACCGGTTCAGCCATCAACAATTGGAGACTGTCCGCAACGGGGCGGAGGTGATGTAGCTGACGCCGGTGTTTCACGCCAGGGGCGCAGCCAGACCGATTTAGCTACAACAAAAAGGGGGGGGCATAGACGTTTTGCCTAAAGTTAGTGGCACTGTACAACTTAATACATCTGATCGCCATGACCGAGAAAAGACCAAAGGAAACGACGATCACGGCGATCTTCGACAAGAGGCCTCGTGTAGGAAAAGATGCCAATGCTTTACAACATCACAGCTCAGAATCAGCTGGCCCCCACGGTGTCTCCTTAGTACACAATTCGCTGTAGAATCACATACGGAGACAGCAAAACAATGGTGCATGCGGCACGGAGCCCCCGAAGGCGTTCAGGGTTTTTAGCGTCTTATTTTGTGCGCCAAGATCCTGCTGATCAACCACTAATCGGATTGCTGTTAGGCAACTCTGTAGTAATATTAATCCTCGCGAGGCGGTATTTTTTTTCGCACTTACGCATGGGCGTCTACCAACAACGCCATCTTAAATATCCATACACGAATATCAAGGTCAGGATGCGGTCATTTCAGCAGCAGTGGATCGATGAACCAACTGGTAGAATATTCGCGGAAAAAGGACGCGGCATGCTGCATGTGGCGTTTCCTCAGTCGAGGAGCGATGTCTATGGGTAAAGATAATACCGCATTTGCACAGACGAAACTGCACTGTAGATTGAAGCATGTAAAACTCCGCTTCCATGTCGTTCAAGAAAACGTAGAGCGCCAAGAATTCACCGTCAAATACTGCCCACAGCGGAAATTATCTATGCCAGATAGGGTCGAGTGCCCATAACGAGATACATAAAGCTGTCTACAGCTTCTCCAAACGGAATGCTTCGAATTTCTCTCTTTTCCACTTCTGGTTTTAGACACAAATATTTCGATAGGCGAACACTAGGGCCACAGCAAACTGCTAGCGGATGTGAAGTGATCTGGTGGAACCGCTCCAAAATGTTGTAACCATACTTATTCCGGTGAATTACCATTATTCTGCGGGAACGGTTGCGCTCAATCGACCTGCCAAGTAGATGCTTGACCTCCCCTAAATATAACATCTTAAAATGCCGTTTAAGAGCCGATTTAATTCGTTCTACGAGTGCTGGGCTAGGGGCGATGATTAATAAGTCATCGACGCAGACGGTAACGTAAGGTGCGTCAGCCTGATAGATTTTCATAAAAACAGATCGAGCTTTGATAAGTCGATTAAATCCAAGATCTTCCAGGGACGTACAAAGTGTGTGATACCAGACTCTAGGGGCCTGTTTAGGGCCATACAAACCCTTAGCTAGGTTGCAAACAAAGTTCTCTTTCCAGGAACTTCGAATCCTCCAGGGTGACTCACGTAAATTTGACGTCGATGGGTCCACTCGGGAAGTCCGTTTTCACATTCATTGGGTGGAGCTAAAAGTCTAGTAGTGCATCTATCGCTAGGAGTAGTAGCAGTACCTCCACCCGGATAACCGGAGAAATCATTTCGTTGTAATCTATTCCGTAGCACTGAAGAAATCATTTTAACACCATTCTAGCTTTCAATCGGTCAACTTGACCATTGCCGTCGTATTTAACGATAAACATCCAAGCGGCAAACCAGAACAGAGTGACCGCGTGGCGTTCTCGACAACGGATTGATATTCAGTGTCTATAACCAGATGCCACTCGTGGGCATGTTAGGAGTTGAAGGCCTCCCTGAACGTATTGGATCTAGTCACGTGTTCCGACACAAGGAAGTAATAGTGGCGGAGGCGTTGATCAGTTTCGGTAAGATCAGCTGGAGCATTGAAGTAGACCTGTGTAGGATCTATGTCAGAAAGATGGCGATCTTGTTCATGCACCGCGGTAGGCCCCTGTTGTGCATATATATTTTTGGCCGTTTGATAAGGTGAGGCGCTCTGTTAATATAAACATGTTGAAGGTAGTGGTCAACTACCGAGTATAGGAAAGGGGGGGGGGGTAGTAGCAAGTAGCATGAAAGTATTGGGACTGGGGGGGGGGGGCCCGTGTCGGGTGCCCCCAACAGGGGTCGTGCAGCTCTTGCTTATCATCCAATGCCCTTTGCACACGATATCGGCCTCCGTTTCGCCATTC
>QOKR01000782.1:0-23044 GCA_016880985.1 Phytophthora idaei
AGCGCTCCCATCATGATGATGCGGGATTTAAACCCAGACCTGGGGCTGTGTAACGGAACGCGTCTACGCATTGTCGAACTCAAACCCCACGTGATCCACGCAACGATCATGACTGGCGAGCGCCAAGACCAGCATGTGCTCATTCCGAGGATCGTCTTTATCAGTGACGGCGAGGCGCGCGAATTTCCCATCCGTCTGCGGCGCAAGCAGTTTTCGGTTCAACCTGCCTTCGCGATGACTATCAACAAGGCGCAAGGTCAAACCGTGCAAAACCTCGGGCTGTATTTGCCGACACCCTGTTTCTCGCATGGTCAGCTGTACGTCGCACTGTCGAGAGTGACATCTCGGTCCAAGTTCAAGGCGCTGATCGAGTACCCGCAGCTAGAGGAGGAGGGCGGAGTGTACACAGACAACATAGTGTACAGGCAGATTTTCGAGTAGGGATTAAGGAGCGCTGCACTGCATAACTACATTTACCAAGTACATGTTATGATTTTTCACATTACTTATCTCTGCAACCTTTTGCCAAGCACAGCGAAGGCGGGAGCAGTCCGGTAGTGAAGCGAGCTGGAACAGCGAGAGAACGGGTTACAGCTGAAGTTGCGCCACCGCCCGCAACGCGGGCGGCGCTCGGCTAGTCTTAAACAACTAACGTAGTTTGCTGTCCTAATCATCTCTGTAGTTGGTCCGTCGCCGCACTGTCGCTTTAGAAAACAAATTTGATTGGCCAAAACTTGCTGCCGAGCGAAGCGAAGGCGGCCCCCATTGGCTAAAATATGTTATCTGCCGAGCGAAGCGAGGCGGCCCAAATCGGCTCTTGGTACAACCTTGCGGGACCGAAGGGCCCGCCTATGCTCAAAATTGTGACCTAACGTGCGAGTAGTGCAGCGAGCCTGCGGCGAGCGGAACGGAGGCATTACCTACGAGATACATGTAATCAAAAACGAAAGAACAACATGCGTGTGCACCCGCCGCAAAACGGTGGCGCTCGGCTAGTCGTTAGTACAAATAGTTTAGTAGTACTATTAGAACAAATCACGATGTGGACTATAGTAGAACTAAACACTTTAGTAGTGTAAAATTTCGAATATTTAGTACTAGCATCACTGCTATTTTTCGGAAGCCTTCTGGGCGCACACAATGGATGATTTACCTGATTTCTCTGGATCCTTCGGGCTCCTTCGCCGATTTCTGTCGCTCTATTCACAGCTTCGGGGGCTTAGAGGAGGCATCTCCTTGTTGTATTTGTGGCAGGCAGTTGCACCACATCTGCAGCAACGAGCTTTGTAGTAATGCAGAACTATCGAAACGGTCTGTACCAAAATCGACGTGATGTGTAGAATTTCTAAAGTAAACTATCAACAGGTTTTGCAGCAGCACGTGCGTCAACATTTACCTCGGTAATGGCAACAATTTACATAAGCAGACAGCAAGTAGCTCGTCTGGTATCTCTATCTCAAGTCAGAATACGGCGACCGACCTCGTCAAAGTAGAAACGGACGAAGACACTACTCGCCCGAGAATACACGCTGAGGTGGAAAGGTGGCCATCATATCCTATCTACTGGGCTGAAATGGTAAACCTTCATACCACGGATGAAACTGAGCGCGAGGGCGTCTTGGCGAAGACAATGCGCAATAGAGAAGGGAAGAGCGTGTGGAACGTAGAGCAGCTCTACCAACGTATTGATGGTTACAAGTGGTTCGCTGAGTCCGGAGATAAAATCTTTCCGTCGATCGCGAAACTCGCTAGAGTTTGGTTGGGGCGAAGTACTTCAACAACATTTCAGGAATGTTTTTTTCTTCTACCGGGTCCTATGCAATGAGCTCACTCAGAACTCATACAGATAACCAGTGTGCTCAACGCCAGCTCGGCGTGGGCCACAATCGAGCTGAAATCGTGCAAGCACGGACTGTGGTGAGTGAAGGTCCGTTTTAGTACTAATAGTAGCGATATTTAGTTTTTGTACTAAATCGTTGCTGGTCTAATTAGTAGAACTAAACTAATATTCCAAAGAAGAAAAAAACGATTTAGTACTAGTACTAAATACAAAAAAATCCCACTACCACAGAACCCTGTGTGTAGTACATATTTTGGAGGAATTACCATAACTCAGTGAAAGCAATGAGATATGTCAAAACGATTTGAACCTTGAGAAGCACTGAGGTCAGTACTTGCTGATGGTACTAATACATTAATTAAGCTACGGTAGTTTTAATAATCTCGTTTTGTTCGAGGGGTCCCAAATGTACCACAAAATTACACCCCATTGCTCTGGAACTCTGCCACCAGCTAGCTTAACAGCTACTACGGTACTTTAGTTAACACATCGGTCTATCTTCAGAGCTTCTGTACTTAAGTAAGTCTGCGTCGGAGCTACTGTACGATTTATACCGTATGTCGTTTTACATCTTACAACATTCACGCCTCTTTACCACAAATTACTAGTTGCTGTTGCACCGCATTGCTTTCTCTGGTAGTAAAAGCGACGACAAGCAGCACAGCAATCAAATCATATTTGGAACTACGCAAATATGCAAATATCGAGGGGTCTCATGAAGGAAATAGTGTTTGCAAAACGTATGGGCTTATCCCTCTACTGCGATGTAGCGGTCTAAAAGGTTACAAGGTCGAGCAGGTAAACACCAGATAGAAAGCTCTGGTATCAACCAAAACGAGTTTGCTGACGTAGTAGAAGTGAATTCCAGAGAGGTAGGGAGGGACCCTAACCACATTTTACACAGCCAACAGGGAGCCCAACCAGTCGGCTGGGAATCATGCAATCTGAAAGTACCGTATACAAGGATTCTAACTCGTTTTATCAACTGCGTACTGCCTTCTGTGTCAATCCAAAGCATCGAGAGTTGGGATCTGAAATACACAAATAGTAGGTTGTTCTCAACGTGTAAGTGGAGTCACGCTAGGTTTTACATGAAAATAGAGTGCGGCCGCCTCAAGAAAGGTGTAGAGAGGCATATTTTTGATCATGTGCGAGTATTGTGATGGTTCTCTCCGTCTACCACTAGTAAATACTAGCCACAACTTCTTGCCGTCCATCGGACGGGGTGAGATAATACTATACTTACTTTTTGTATGGTAGAAATTGTGGAATATTTGGTACATGATAAACACCTGCAAGGAAAAACTTATTCACAGAGTGCTACTTGCATTTTTGTAGTAATATCCGCTTCAGTACTAAATTTCGTGCTACCGCTGCAGTAATAGTCACATTTATACAGAAATATGAGGGCTCGAGGATTACTACTCACTGAGGCATGTTTATACTGGGCCATTTTCCCAATCGTTTTGACATATCCCTGTGCTTTTCACTGAATTATGGTAATTCCTCTTTAGCGTTCTCAGTTAGCCTCCACAATAATGGCCTTTTAGCGCCTTACAAGCACCCTGGGTGCACTAGAATTACACCTAGTGGTGCGAAACGATCTCTTCTTTGCTGGAGACCTGGAGTCGAGTCGCTTCAAGCGCTCAGGAGCTCTACAGAACGCATGATACAAAATAGGATTTGACACCGAATTTGGGCTATCACTTCCCCTTTTAAACGGGGCAAATAGGCACTCTCTTATGTATTTTACCCTATTCGTGGTGGGGGTCTCGCAGAAAAAGGGTGGAATCAGCCCCCTAATAGGGTGCATTTTGCGCAAAAAAAACTTGGGAGGGCAAAAAAACGCTAGGGGACGAACCTTATCAAGCATTCCAGTCAATTTCAGCGCAACTTTACCAGGCGGTTAATTTTTCGAGGGAGACACGAGACGCGCAAGTCGACTTAATGGGAACGAAAGCACAGGATCCAGCAGTTGGATATACCACATTTGATACCATTTTTGATGCCAAAGTACACGAATGGCAAAAATTGACTAGAGCCAGAGATTGAAGCTTCGGTGGGCCTCTTTAATTTGGGGAAGTTGGGCACATGAGCGTCAAGGATATGTTCCCACTCCGACGTGATTCAAAGGATGCTGTAGAAGAAAGGACCAAGTTGCTGGAAACGAAATATCGTAGATCCGGTGGAGAGGCGAGGCTAATGTTTTGTATATTAACCACCGGAATAGCTTGTAACCCAGTTCTGCGAGCGTTAGCGACTGGGAATCCGACGGCTCGCACAGGTGCAGATGGAGGAGAATCGACGTCGTTTTTGGGAGATTTGTGAATTTCTGGAACTGTTGCTAGTGGTGCAGTCAACACGACAACTGGAATTGGTGGGGACAGTTCCTCGACGTCTTCATCGCTGTCCTCGTCCTGACTGATGCTCGCTAGTGTGGAAATACCGATAGCATGGTACCGTTGCAAATGAAGTCATATTTTTCTTTAGAAATGTTTTTTTGTGCAATGAAACATGACAGGATGTAAATACCGGGTTTAATACTATTCACTTGGACATAAAACAAATATAATAAGCGAGCTATACTTATCTACGACTACAAATATTGATCAAATGGGTCGATAGACTCGAAGGCTCTAAAAAAAACTTTGATTTCGATCCCATCAACGTGCCGGAGCTTCGAATAGAACCTGACGTATGACTCGCCATTCAAAGGCTTAATTGGCTTTAACTTCAATCCATTCACAAAATAAAGTCGTTGTGTGATAGTTTCCCTAGGAAATAAATTACGCACGAATGCATTCTGCCTTCGTCACCCCCAATGGAAGTAGCCCAAGATGTCCTTTAGGATAATCTCCCACCCGATGGCGATGATAACTTGGAACACGAGCATCCAGATAATGATCCACTCGAGCTTTGCTCCATGGTGATGCGTCAGTTGCTGGTTCAGGACACCCACCCTGAAAAAAAATATCAAACTGTTAGATCTACACAGGACAGCAACAAGATTAAAAAATTGCCGAGCCTACAAGTCGCGGAGGATGCTGAGACGCTTGTTCAGGATGGCCACACGACTGGCCACATCCTGATACTTGAGCATTTTCTCGTACAGATACTTGAAATCATCATTATCCTGCGACTTGAGGAAGTACTCGGGTTCGTCTAGGACGTTGGAATGGATGTTCACGTCGGCCAACTCGATGAAGAGATGGCCGATGAGCTTGGACGTGTCGTTCTGAGAATACTGGATCGACCCCACCGACGCAAGACTGGACGGAATACGCTTGGTCGAGCGTATGCGATCTTCCACTCGAGTCTCAAACGCACCCAGCGTCGCTGACTGCGACATAGCAAAAGATAGAGCGATCTTCTCGGCCACACTCAACGAGCACAGTACGATTGAATCCTTCGCGATACTGGATCGGTCACCATAACTGAATTCCATGTCGTGCGGATCGACTTGGTCCATCATACCGGAGGAGAACGGTGTTAACATCATAAGACGTCGAGCCTCTTCCTCTCTAGTAAGACCCCAAAAGACACAGCAGCCCTTCCTACAATTTATAAAAAAAATAAGTTGAACATGCGAGAACCTCAAATGAAGATTCAACATACTTACTCAAAGAAGAACGCGTGCTTCTCCTGAAGAGCAGCAGCTCGTTGAGCTGTAAACATGTCACTGTCATTCGCTGTGGGCTGTTCTGGTGTGAAACTCTGGTGCAGTACCTCCAGATACATTTCATTCTTCCAGTTGGCAAGGCCAAGACCAGTTCGCACCGTCGATGTCGCTTCCTTTTTCGCCTCGGTAGCTTCAACACGGCGACTTTCCTTTGCGCTCTTCTCCATCCACTTCTGCAGCTTGAACAGGGCGATCTGCTCGCAAGTGTAATAAACTGCCACCCGTCGTTTATCCGTGTGGGTGGGAGGAAGTGGAGGTTTGAACAGGTGAGCCCGTGCCACTTCTTCATCGTAGTCTGGAGCATGTGCCCGCCATCGTCTTCCACTCGGTCGACGTGTCAGCATCTTGGGCGGAACTGCGCCACTGATTCGATGCATCTATACAGTCAATTCCCGTTAGTAAATAAATAAATAACACTAAATCAGTACCCACTGCTCTCTCCTTGGCTTGTAACCCAGTTCTGCGAGCGTTAGCGACTGGGAATCCGACAGCTCGCACAGCTGCAAAGGGGGGAGAATCGACGTCGTTTTTGGGAGATTTGTGGATTTCTGGAACTGTTGCTAGTGGTGCAGTCAACACGACAACTGGAATTGGTGGGGACAGATCCTCGACGTCTTCATCGCTGTCCTTGTCGCCGTCGTTTGGATCTTCGAGGGATATGGAGGCGACGGGACTGATGCTCTGTCGAGTTCGGCGACGACGACGTGCTGGTGTGGAGATACCGGCAGAGAGCTCGATGGAAGAAGGTGATTCCTGCATCGGCATCTTCCCTCGAGGAGTCGCTGCGTCACCAAAAATCGATATAGAATAAGGCGTTGTTTGTGCTTGTGTCAAAATCTAGCACTCACTTTTGGCAACGGTTCGATACATCTCCAGATACCTTCAAAATATTTACGAGTTTGGGCTGTTGGCCCACCAGTTTTTACTTCCCTGCAGACACGTGTGCAACAGTATTTTACGCACGAGATGTTAAGAAGATCTTTGTGGTACGCGTATTTTATGGTACTGTACGTCCTCCATTACTAGACTTAATACTCTAGTATTGGAGACAATCTAACGCTAACCTTGAAGGCGTAGAGAGACAGTAAATGGTCGATACACCGCCACGACCTCACATTGTATACTTTTTTCCCTCGGAATCTCAAATTACGCGCCAAACCAAGAAGAACAATGCGACATCACCTCGTTCTTCTACTAACCGTGGCGGCTCTCTTTCTTGGTACTTTGCGTTGGTGAACAGTCTGTTCCAGTTCCCGTAAAATCGAAGCCCGAGTCGCATGTCTTCCTGCAGATTTATCGCCTGGTTGAGTTGCTTTGGAGTGCTCTATTCCTTGAGAAATGCTTGGCCCCCTAGGTAGAGTTCCTTTGCTCTCTCCAGCCTTTACTGCTTCCTCCTCTTCCTCCAATCCTTGCCGATCTGTGTGCCCTTGGCCAAAGTCTTCACCTTGCTGGAGAGGTTACTGAAAGCCCTGAGTTCATCTTCTAGGTAGTTTCGTGCGTCCGAAGCATTCGTTTCGTGTTGGCAGATGATCTTGAGTCTCCAACAGCTTGAAGCAGGCCTGGAGAGATGAGTTTTTCTTCGTTGTGGAATGAATCGGCCTTGGTGAAATCGCTCTTGATAAAGAATGAGTTGTGCGAAGGAGTTTACAGAAAAATGACATCGAATTTTGATACTATTTTCCACTCTAATTAGTCGTGCTTCGAAATTAGTCATGCATTCGCGCTTTAGTGACGGCACAAATTTGGGAAGTTTTACAAATCTCATCAATTATATCAAAAAGACCGGTTTGGATAGATCTCAATTAGAGTGAAGGGTGTATTTATCTACACCTTTGTAGTCACCACGAACCTAAGGCCGAACCTAATCTGTACCGTGCTATTGTCCACCGGTTTCTCCGACTACTTCGAATTACTTGACCAAGTCAAGCCTATTATCAATACAGTAAAGCACCCGGGGACTAGTATCTCCTTGATTAACAAACAACGGCAATGAAAAGATCTTGATTCGAATGTTGGTGTCTAGGGAATTGGAAACTGTCAGAAGCTTGCTCGCGGGCTAATCAAATGGCATTCATGCACAGCATTTCATACAGTTATCTATCTCTATCCTAGCACCTTGTTCTCCGACACTAGATAAGTGACGCTTCCAGCAAAGGCCTCTTCACTCAAAAAACTTGGTGGCGAACGTCAGATATGCCGTGTGTCCGCGGATTTCGTCGTCCTTCTTGGCCACGATGTGCTCTCCCACACCGCCAGGCACGTACTTGCGCTTGCGGCCACCATTCTTCTTGCGTTCCTTTTCCTCCTCCGTCTTGGTCGAGTCTTCCTCCTTCTGCTCGTTCACAGTCGAAGCAGCAGATCCATTCTCCGTCTTCACCTTAATACCGAATCCAAAGTCCGGCACCGGCAGATCAATCCGTCGCGAGTTGTACGGCACTAACCTCGTCTCAATCGTGCGAATCACTGCAACAAAAAACACAAAAACACTATTAACAACTCTCCAAACCCAAAGCTCCCGAAAAACTTTTCCACTTGCACTCAAAGTTGGCGCTTCGCAACGCCCCGCACGTCTTCTGCACTTGTTCAATGCAGGGCGAGTAGGACGCGAAGAATCCTCCCTGTTTCAGCATTTTAGCAGCATGACCCACCGCATTCCAGGGACTGGGTAGGTCCAAGAAGACCATGTCAATGGATCCCTCGAGCTCCACGGGGAAGCCCTTCTCGCACGCGTCTCTGCAGTCCACTGTGATGACGCTCTCCAGTCCGTTGCGCTTGAACTCCTCACGTGCGATCTCCGCTCTGTGCGCATTGAACTCGAACGTGAACACGTGGCCGTGAGGCGCCACTGTGCGTGCGAAGCTGGTGGTGAGCGCACCGCTGCCCGTGCCAGACTCGACGACGCGAGAGCCTGAGCGTAGCGCAGCCGCGAACATGATAGCGCTGGCGTCCAGCGTGAAGACGATCTGCGTACGGTGACGCAACGCTCGGCTCCAGAGCTCGGGCGTCGGTGCCAGTAGGATGAGATACCCGCGCGCATTTTTCTTCCTCGAGATGATCTTGGAGCCAAAGGGTTGGCCGATCATGTCGTTGTGGTAGAATGCACCGTGGCGATTCTGGTAGATGGCGTCGCGCTGTGCGTAGCAGTAGGTGAGCGAGTTGTGCGTCTCGAAGAGGACTACGAGAGACCCTTCTTGGATTAGAGGTTGAGATTTCCACATGGAGTTGGGGATGGTTGTCACGGACGCAGCATTCACTTCAGCGGAAGGCATCGCCATGGGTGACGACTGACTGGTGTTTGCTGATGTTTTTGGTGGTGTCAGTGACTGGTGTGGTGTACATGACGGACGACACTGGAGCGACATTGGAAAAAGGATTGTTGAAGCAGCGTGTACCACACCAAACTTACACAAGTGGCTACAGCTTCTGCATGCAGGCATGGGTGATCGTCCTGGCAAGCGTGACGTCGAGTGTCTTAGTCCCACACGCTGACGTCAGGTCGGCAATGACATTTATTCAAATGAAGGAGTATTGATGACTTGGTAGTGTACGCACTTGGGCTTTTTATAATGGTTTCGATAAGTTATTCTTCTGTTTCAGTGCGAGCTCATCTACGTCAGCTCCATCCTCATAAGGTAGCATCGCATCACCCTTTCTCTTCATGCATACCAACGCGCGCTTAGCAGCTACGCCGCCCACGACGCCATCCGAGATCTCACTCTGCTGCGTGCTTCTCTCCTCGTTTAGCTCCCGTTGCTATACTCTCCGCACCGATCTAGTTCTCTTCTGAGCTGTCGTAGTTGGGATCGTTGCGGTCCACAGCCGCGATGGCGCCCTCCTCGTCGGTCGAGACGCCCCAGTTGTGTGCACCAGCGCCTCCTGCACATCAACACCAAACACAAAGCGTCAGTCTTCCCCGTTTCAACGTGAGCCGTCACTCAATTGCTATTTCTGCTGCGGACGCACCCTTCTTAGGTCCGGCGGCCGAGCCCATAGGGCCGCGCGACTGACGATCCTTGTGGTCGTTCTTCTTGTTGGCGAGTTCGCGGCTCTGCGGCATGGCTGTCTATGTCTAGCGAGTGTCTAAGCTGCGCTTGGATCGAAGCTTGGTTTGTTCACTTGGTTGCACTTTGGATTATGAGCCTCTCAACAGAAGGTAGTAGATTGCTTTTCCTTTTAGGGGCGACTCCCCATCTTCTTTATTGTGCAGCTGACAGTCATTTTGTATCGGCGTTGGGGCGGATGTTATTGGTCTCGAACAGACTCGAATTTTCTATGCAGCCGAATGTGGTCTTTGTCGCAGACAGTGTGTCGCACACGAATCCAGTGTGTGACACACCATCGGAGTGGTCCACACACCGTCAACTTCAACTGGGTATGAAACGTCGCGAATGATAGTAGCACGCAGTATTAATACCATAACGGACGAAAACGGCTCGAAGAGACAACAGCAACTACATGTACACTTTCCGGTAAGGTATTGCGACCACGCCCTGGCTTGCCTGTGGCTCTATTTACAACCGTTTTGCTGCCACTCAAGGCGACACTCGGTGATTTTTTGGCGGTGGGTCGAGCCTGCTACGTTTCACACCCGACGAATGAGAGCGAGCAATCCATACAACATCGGGATGCGCATCAGTTTGTCGCTGCATCCAGAAGCTGGACCCGAATGCGCTCGCGTCGTCGAACGCACTTGGCTTCGATTCCAACCTGTGATCGTCATCTCGTCGTTGCCTTTGCTTTGCTGTTGCTAACTCGAAAGCCGGAAGTTAACCACTGCAATCGCGCGCATCTCGTCTCATTGGAGCTTCAGAGGTCGCGAGGTACGTCAGCGCGAGGAGAGAATAGCGGAAGGGCCATGCTGTTCCTTGGGAGCTGTTGCCCCCAATCATTTCCAGTTGAACCAGGTGGTTGACATCACGTAAACTACAACGAGCAGCTTCATTTCATCGCCTAAGACCGTCATGAGCTTCCGAACGCCCGTTTTCACTGTCGTGGACATCGTGATACGCGAACAGGACGCGCTGGCTGGGTGTTCACACGTGGCCGAAATGGTAAGCGAGTACTTGGACGTCTCGCACAAGTGGACGATCGAGCGCGCTGCTTGTGCCGGATACATGACGCTGCTTGAGCGACTTGGTAAGAGCGAATCGCCGATTACGCCTCGAGAACTGGACTGGGCACTCCGCACTGCTGCAGACCGCGGAGACCTGAACGTCGTCAAGTGGCTGACCGCTTACCAGCCGGATATGGAGTGCTCGACGCGAGTTATGGACTCGGCCGCTCTTCGCGGACACCTCCACATCATCAAGTGGCTCCATCACTACCGGGATGAGGGCTGCACGGCGGCAGCTATGGACAGCGCTGCCGCCTACGGTCGACTGGATGTCGTTCAGTGGTTACACGATAACCGCGACGAAGGCTCCACGACTGCTGCGATGGACAGTGCGGCGGCTGGAGGACACCT
The DNA here is from genome assembly GCA_016880985.1 of Phytophthora idaei. NCBI lineage: Eukaryota > Oomycota > Peronosporomycetes > Peronosporales > Peronosporaceae > Phytophthora > Phytophthora idaei. Next base: position 10,984 of record QOKR01000782.1, read on the forward strand.
GAAGACCGTGCAGTGGCTTGCGGTCAACCGCAAGGAAGGCTGCACAAGTGTGGCCTCGCACTTCGCGCTGCTCAACGGCCACATGCACATTCTAAGGTGGCTCAATGAGCAGAACGTGGAGGTGCAGGACGCCAACCAGGCGATATCTCCGGCTCGCTGGTCTCGAAGAGAACGCCGACTGAGCGCCACGCTGCTGGAAGCGCCAAGACACCGTCAGCGACGGATGAGCATGGGTCTATCGTGCCGGAACTGAGTGTGAGTTGGCTGTGCGAAGGAAGTACAGACAGGCGTGATGCGTATCATAATGAGATTGACAGCTGGATCGAACAGCTCGTCGTGAACGTCCGAGTAACTATCAATTGCAGAAGTAATCAAACAACAGGTTGGAAGATTTCATATTGAAGTGACATGATATCAAGTGGCTGAAGCTAGTATTATAACCGAAGCGATACATGCGAGGTTTTAGTGTCTCAAACAAAAGATCACCCCACACTTGCGGGGCCAGCATGGCGAGGTTTCCTGACCCTTTAGCCTCGCTAGCGGGGTCATGTAGCTTATTATAGAGCTGCATATGTGTGACAGCGCTGCAAAAATTCAACGCAACTAACGGTCAATCGCGGGATAAGAATCGACAAAGCGAGGTGAGACGATATTCAGCTTTTCCTATTCTAATCATTGCACCTCCATCTGAGCAACCCATCGTCTATGTTTAAGGGGTGATCCAAATTCTCATTGTCGATAGCTTCGCATGTAGCGGTGCTCTTGGGTCTGAAGATCACCTGCTCATTTTTCATTCAGCAAACAACACAGGAGGCCCCCACAGCAGATCACAGCACAGCAACCATGACGATGGAACGGATGATGAGTGTCGAGGTGGTCGTTAGAGATCAGGTCGGCCCCATTGCCAGCGGCTTGGTGCCGGAACTCATCGAGTCGTTCTTGGACTGCTCCCCTCGGTGGACTATCCAGAAGGCAGCGTGCCGCGGATACCTCTCGCTGTTGAAGCGGTTGGGGGCACGAAACGCAGAGATCACCGACCACGGCTTCGACTGGTCCATGCGAATTGCTGCGACCGAAGGCTACCTTGACACCATGAAGTGGCTCACAGCCTACCGTCCTGAGATTAAGATTTCGACTCGAGTGATGGATGCAGCAGCATTGCGTGGCCACCTCGAAGTGATCAAGTGGTTGCACGAAAACCGAAGCGAAGGCTGCTCTGTGCACGCCATGGACAGCGCTGCAGCAGGTGGGCATCTCAATGTTGTCCAGTGGTTACATGAGAACCGTACGGAGGGCTGCACGACAGGAGCAATTGACACTGCCGCCGCCGGGGGTCACTTGACCACGGTGCAATGGCTCTGGTCGAATCGCACGGAAGGCTGCACGACCGTCGCTGTTGATTTTGCGATCTACAATGGCCACTTCCCCGTCGTCAAGTGGTTCAGCGAGCTCGCAGATTTTCAGCCACGACGTGCCAAGCACACAGCAGAAAACACGAGCAGCGATGGTGGCAACGCTTGTATCAAGAAGCAGCCCAGCGGCCAAGCGACGCTCACCTTTGAGTAAGGTATCCGCTTGAGCTCAGCACGAATCGTATTTACTGATCTTGCATTTTTAGCCAACAGCCAGCATGTACATTAAAGACATCAATAGAGACTACGCACTTTGAAGGCAACAAGTTCATTTTAGCATTGGTCTTCGATAAAAATAGATCATTCACTGATTGACAAACACCTTATTCCTGGGATCGGACGCATGTTGAAGTGGCCGGCTTCAATGCACTTACTTAAATGGTAAAGTATTGGCGAAGGCGATCATCCAGTTGCTACTCAGATAGTAGCAATCTACCGTAGAGAGCGTGTTGTAGTAGGGTGTCCAGGCATTTTCTTATTTGAAAAAATAAGGGTTTTGCTCTAGAAAAATGGTGTCTACTTACTCCGAAGGTGCAAATCGCTTCTGCATGTTGTGCCAGTCGAGCGGGGGTACTGGCTTGAAGTAGAATCGTTCTCTATGACGTGGTTACTGTACCACTGCATTCCCTCTACCAACGCAATGAAACTCGTACGAATAGTAGAAACAATGCCGTGTTTGTGAATATGGTCTGTAGACGCCGAAATGTCGGCACCGTAGCTGGATAAGTTTAGATATGAGCTTTTGTTTCTTATCACTGCACCGCAGATCATGGCTAGTACATGGGAGAACGAAGATGTAAAACAGCAAAAATAAAAGTTGGGGGGGAAAGCCAGGCAGCCAGCGAGCAGCTGAGCAGGCGCGTGAACGTCAACTCGGTGTCCTCTTCCCCCATCGCCCCTTCACATGATCGTGCACTTGGCCTTGTTGCCACGCCGGGGCTGGTACTTCTCCAGGTACTTGAGCTGGCGCAGGTTGATGGCTCCACGGCGGAACTTACGGATATGCTCCACGGCATTGATGGGGTCCAGTCCGTACTCGATCAACGCGATGGCCACTAGCACGGGAGCTCTGCATCAGCAACGAAAATAGAGGAGATCCGTTAGACCGTATCCCCTTATTTAGGGTGTAAATCTCTATACACTCACCGGCCGAGCCCTGCGACGCAGTGCACCGCAATCGATTTGTTGTTCTTTGAGTCGATGGCGTTGTCTTTGAAGCACGTTTCGACCAGATCGAGCCACTGATCCAGGATCTCCGGGTCGGGCGACTCGCCGTCGGGGAACTCAAGCTCGTGCACGTGGATGCCAGCAGCCTCCACCGACTCGCTGCTGTAGGTGACCTCGCATGCGCGCACGAGGTCCGTGACATTGTGCTTCTTGAGCTCCTTGAGGTAAATGTGCAGGTTGCTGTCGTTGGGGGCGTCCATGATCACGAAGGACAGGTGCTCCCACTTGACCATCGTGGGCTTGTTCGTCGGCGCGATCATCGTGTCTCTATCACACTGAGGCGGGTGTCTATAGTAAAAATTAGGTGGTTAACAGTCCTCTGGACTCGCTGAAAGGCACGCTCTTCTCTCTCTCTCTCTCTCTCTCTCTCTCTCTCTCTCTCTCTCTCTCTCTCTCTCTCTCTCTAGTAAGCAAGGCACTGTCGTCGCGTGTCGGTCGGTCTTGGCCAAGCAAACTTATCCCATCCGTTGACTGCGCCACCTTTTCGCTCGCTCGTCGATGGGGTCACTGTCGAAAAGTGTGTGTTTACTCCTGACGGAAAGCTCGGCGCGGGGCTACTCTCCACTCCCACAACCAGTGGACTCGGCGAAGCGTCAGAGAACTCAGAGTTGCTCAATTTGGACGCCAGAGGTCAGGATTGACCGGGACAAAAGGAGGCGGAGGGGGCTCAGCAAGACGATACGACACGCACGCTGTGAATGTCGAGTTGCTAGTTGCTGGCGTGGACGCGGACGGCAGATAGAGAAGCGTGGGTAGAGGGCGTTTTCTAGACTGAGAGACACAGCTGGGTTATTTTGAACTGAATGCCGAAAAGTCGAAGTTTTAACCAGTAAACGGTCTTTTCACTCAGATTGAAGCACGGCCATTGGCCTAAAACCAAATTATCTGTAGAACACTAAATGATGTTCTTTACACGGAATCACTGTTGACCAATCAGCGGCGTCGCATGCGGTTTCTTTTTTTGCAGAACTACACGCGGTAATGGAGCTACACCATGACAGCAGTGTACCAAGCAATGCGTAAAAGAAGGCCTGCGAGGGGCGACACGTGCACCATCGCCACAACCACGTTCTGATGGTGCTACTGCTTAGAGGTCGACACAAAATTTTGGGCTGTTGTCCCTGTGAGGCCGTACTGTAAAGTGGAGCTGTAACTGCTGTCGCCGAATTGCGAGTGTTGGTCCATCATAACGTTGGCGCGAGCTACATGGTTAACGACGGCGGCGTTGCGTTGTCGCTTGATGGTCCACTACTTCGTGGTGGGCTTGTCGCCGGCGGGGCGTAATTCCACCGTGGGCTACTGCTGATACCTCTATATCTTTAGGATTGCTTGGCTTGGAGATCCGAGCACGACGACGATGGCAGCACTGCTGGTGTCGTAGCCTACGACTCGCAAGCCCCCAGCCCGAATGTGAAATTGGCTGCAAACCGACAGGTGCTGGGGAGATTGCACACTCCCCGGCGAGGATATGTTCGCGACGGAGCGAATTATTGATCAAACGGACCTGTTTAAGGATTGAAAGCTCCAAGATGTATGAATCGGGCAAACGCTATCTGGAAGTACTGGATTGACCAAACAAGTACGGCGAATGGCCAATGCAGGTGTATTTGGAACGATCATTCCCGTTCGAGGCAGATTGAGGCCATGGCTATTCTTTCTACATCTCTCTGCATGCCGGTAATCTTAGTGGAAACATAGTTACTTGCTTACTTGCGACAATCCAGTGTAGAGTTCCTTGTTCAGATACGCATCTGCACTTCCAGCATTGGACGGAGAAACGTCCTTCGACTTGTTGTGGGTGACACCTTTGCTAGACGAAGGAACGTGTGCGCTGAAACTTCCGTCGCCATGGCAAGGGTGAGCTGCATCCTTGCTACCGTCATCCACGCGAGGCTTGCCAGCATAGCCCACGTCAGCTGGGTTGTGATGCTGGTGATCAAATGTGCTCTTACTGCTGAGCTTGCCATCCCCCTTTTCAGAAGGTTTGCCATCGTTCTTAGCGTCGTCATGGTGTTGCGAGGGAGGGGGTGAAGCTATGACTGTGTGGTTTCCAGCATTGTCGTGACTGGGGACGAGGCGCCATGATGGTAATGGATATCGTCCTTGTTGGTGAAGGAGTGGAGCTTGTCAGGATTCTTGTTATTCTCCGGCTTGATGTCCTTGGGATTGTCGTGTCCATCGTGATTACAACTGTCGTGACCTGCAGCCGCGGAAGGAGGAGTATCTCCAGCCAAAGTTCCCTTGCCACTCAACGCGTCTTCTTCGTCTGCGTTTCCCAAACTTGTAACGTTGTCAGTGTTGATGGCGACTTCAGCACGTAGAAAGCGCTGGTGTCGTACAGCTTTAGAAGCTCTATTTTGAACGTTGTAGTCGCTTGAGATAGCGTAGGCCGCTCTTGTGAGGATCTAGACGTTGGCAGTAGCCGCAGCAATAATTGTCGAGAGCTTCACCATGACGTGGGTTAATTACGGGCTTGTTGTGTAGCGAAGTTGTTGGATCCACCGTAGTCGGAGGGTGGTGGCAAAAAGCAAAGTGAACGAGGAACCAACTCGCGCGAGCGCTTTCGCATCGTTTGGCAGGCCACAACGTCACTCCACAAGTCTTTGATGAGAAGTCCGAAGAACGAAACACGCTTCGACACGGAACGGTGTCCAGACATCATCGCTCCAGAAGTTAGAAAAGTGATGATCTGGGATGAGGGAACGCTATCTTCCTGCCTAAACGCTTAGGCTAAAACACCGAGCGACAGCAGTTTCCTGTTCGAGACTTATCCAATAATATTAGATGGATCGAAATCCTAAAACTCAGTACTGGTATTAATAGCGGAAGGTATTAATAAAGGATTCATTTGCGTTTTTTCTTATAGATCGCTCAGCCCATTACTGGGATGCGATACATTCACTCCAACGGAGTCGCACGCAACACTCGTATCACTTTGTACTCTTACTTGGCTTCGGTGTCGTTACCAGCACCCACGTCGTGCGTCTTGAAGTGCGACCCACTGCCGGCTAGCGGACGGTAATCGTCGGGCTTGCCACCTTTCGCGGAGGTCCTCGGGTCGTTTACTTCACGTTCGTCGCCAGCAGCGGGATGCTGGTCGTTGCTTCCTGCGTTTGGAGGCGGAGAAATACGACCATCCACACTGCCATTGCCGTGCCAGGAGCCTCCGTGAGGGTGACGCTGGCCTCCGTTGTTGTGATGGTGCGGGACATCTCCGCGCCCCGATGAAGGTTCGTGTTTGTCGTCAGTCTCCTGGCCAAGCCAGCGGGCCGATTCGTGGTGTCCGACGTCGAGGGGTACATCTAAGCTTCCTTCATTTGATGGCGGAGGGTGGTGGGGACCACCACGGAAGGTACCAAACGACCCAGAAAACCCACGAGGAAATGGAGGCACGTCGGTGTTGTTTCCTGCAGGTCTGAAGCCGATGTCGCTTTCTGCCGATCCCTCATGACGTAGGAATGGTTCACGTTGGGAGAACGACACGTCCGGCTGAGAAGATCCGACATCAACGAGGACTTGGCAAACAACCACGACGGCAGCGACAGTGACAGTGAGCTTGACCATAGTGGCGGCGTCAAAGAGAGTGATCGTAGGTTTAAGTTGTTAGTTTCCTGACTGTGTGATCGAGTAGCTGTGAACAGAGTGCTGGGTGGTTGTCCTGACAGTGTGGTAGTTGAGCTGTTGCTTTGGGTGACGCAAATTGAAAAGTGAGGTTAGCGAAAATCGACTATCCCGAGATGCTAGGCGTTTGTTTTAGATGCACAGCATCTTCCGAGGTTTGTGTCGCACTAAGACAGGTACGTTGACCAGAGTGGGCGTTAGGATAGCGTAGGATTGACGCAGCACCATGGTGTCACCAATGAGTCGGTCGGTTTCGGACACTGCGTTGACCAGGATGAACACTGGGAGAAAGACGGTCGTTCGGTTTTCGTCTAGGTCTGGGACGTTGGGGTTGTCCACCGTGTTCTGCGTCGATCGATTTGATACAAATTGGTAACAGTGTTGGAGACTCCTTTTGCTTGAGTCCAACTCCCTTGCAATAGCAACGAATCGTTGCAAGGATAGCTACGACAGCCTTATCCGAGACGGCAGTTTTGCTGTCAGAGTGATTGATATTGAAGTCGTTTGGCCAATGGGGTGGATATCCTGAGTGCTGGGGTGCCCGTATGGTTGTGAGCTACCCCTAGGGAAAGGCACCAATCGACAAGATCAAACCAAGACCGTACTTACACAGGATCATTTCTATAGTATCTTCTTTTCTACTTGACTCTCCTAGTAGACAACCTCAAATAACTTTGGTGATCGTATTCGACTTCATTCATTGACTCGGGATGTTGGTGGTTGCAGCGCTGGGGTCTCTTTTGAACTCGGCCTCCCCCATTGATGAACGTCCGCTGTCGCTATTCCAAGGCAGCGTGAGTGAGTGGAGTGATATGAGAAGTTATTGAACTTTCCTTCTTTCTTGCATATTCAATTAACCTCTGTAGTTTTCACTTAATTCTTCTCAACCTTCCTAGCTCACAACTGTACCCGTCAACTTCAAAAGGACGCTTGGTGCGATATCTATGAGTACATCATGGATTTATTATGCTACTTGCTTGCGTTTGGTATGGGTCAAGGTGCTGGTGACGGCGACACCAGATGATAATATAATTTTATGATGTTGGCAGGGATATTGGTAAATTGGCGCAGAGTAGAAGCTCCCATTGGTTAGTGAGCAGCGAGTATATCACCCCTACTTTTCATCCGGTGGGTGGCACCAAGACAACGAACTCGACAGCTGGACGCAAAGGCAAATATGTGAGACTCAAGTAGGTAAACTTGCCGAACCAATTCTAGCACTTCCGACGCTTATTTGCTCATCCTACCACGATCACGCGTCGTTCAAGCATTGTCTTTAAAGTCAGAAATTACTGAGACGATTGCCAGGGCCCTTGAGGCAACAGCTACCAAGAGAGGTACAGGTGTTGTAAAGTGTTGTGCAGTAAGCCCCTGAGCTAGTTGCTAAAATTGTTGAAGAAGAAGCGATCGATGGGAATTCTGTTCGACTTGTAGAGGCCTCGTACAGCCAGTAGTACGTGTTTATTGATCCATTGCCAACGGGCTGCGCTCAAGGACGTCTACTGGCTACCGGGATATGCGATGAGAAACGACTGTCGTCCGAGACACTTGGCAAGGTTTACCTTAAAGCTGCCGGCCGCGGATGCCTTGGAATCGTGAAGCTTCTGTTCCGCGAACCATTTATCACATGCGCTCTGAAACACGAGGCCTTTATCGCCGCATCTCGGCACAGACGTTCCAGACACCAACGCAACTTGGTCGCTGGGATCCACAAAAATAAATTACTTAAATTAAGTATTATTAATAACTCGCAATGCTGCCTGTAAGAACCCGCCGTTTTTATCAGGTGCGGTAATCCAAAAAATAATGGAGCTGGGTTTCGTGAACGCATGTATAATTACATGTATACATAATATGAAACGACAGGGCTAACCCCGAGTTCATATGCATTCGTACAATTCCTCGCTGAAAATGACGGTTCCGGCATGTCAAGCATTGCAGGCAGCGCTGGAGGGTGAGAGAGTAGGATAGCGATGCAACTCCTGTCACTGAGCACCAATTGAAAGTGCTGCAAGTCCTGTCGTGCCTCTCGCGAGGCGATGAGGTACTTGAGCGGTAGGAAAAAGATTGTGAACTAAGAGAGATATGAGAGCAGTCAGCGACTAGCTACTCGACATGTAGAGCGTCTTCGAGACACAGAGGGGAGCTCGGTGTTGACAAACTTGAACTTGAAATGCCGCCGCGCAATCCTTGTGCGTAATCCTCACGCAGGATACGACATTCTCGCCCCGCTACAGCGAAAGGTTGATCGTTTCCTCGTAGCTGCCGCGGTCGACGGTTAGCGCTCCGTTAGAGTGAACTGCCGTAATGGTGAACGATCCTTCGGTGGGCTGAGCGAGCTTGGGCAGATTGCTAATCGCCTTAACGATCAACACCAAGTCGCCGACTTTGTAGGAATCGTTGAGGCAGGCTCGGTTTTATCACGGCGGGTCTGGCGCTGTTGACGCGGGTAGATAGTAGCCCTATGTGCCGTGAAGCTGGCATCCGCGATCATGTCACGCTGAAAACGAGTTGAGCTGGCGAAGCACGTAGATTCGTGTGCACTGTGGCACGAATTGCAAATGCCACGCTTGACAGTATTTCCGTCCAAAGTTGCTGATTGAGCTGCGAGGTGCGCACCATGTTACCGATAACTTGGTGAACCCGTTCCAGTATAGCGTTCACCTGTGAGTTTTTGACGGTCGTAGGCTTGGACTGAATGCCGTAGGATTCAAGCATTTCTTGGAACTCCTTGCCCACAAACTTTTTGCCTTGGTCGTGTACGACGCGAAGCGGTCCGGGGGTAACGGCAAAGTCAACTCGACCATCGTGAGCGCGTACAAGTTAGGCGAGTTCGGCTCATCCGAATAGGAATAGGGGTCAACCTCATCGACGGCAATATCCGTCCAGCGCTCTCGCTCTCTGGAAGTTGTCCATACTTCTTCGGCGACCGCTTCCACTTCTGGCAGGTGGCACACACCCGCACATAGGCTTCAACTGCGCGACACATACCGGGCCAGTATACCGCGTTGTTCATCGTGAGGAACATTCTGTTCATACCGGGATGAAGCAGAGACCCATGGTAGAAGTTGAGGAGTGCGTTGCATAGAGTAGCAGGAATAACGAGTTGTCCTGCAAAATCGACTGATCTCCGAACGTCTTCAATTGGAAGAGCCCCATTGTCCAATTTTACTTGAACGCCCTCATACCAAACCACCAAGCGCACGCCGAGCATGAAGAACGCGGAGTTCTTCAACCTCCTCTACAAGAACGCCACCCCACGGAGCGCACGTGCAGTTTTTGCGACAGAGTAGTGAAACAGAAGAAGCAAGCAGGCTACAAGAACTTGATCACTCACCTGCAAGGCTTCCACAATGGCTACGAAACCGTTGCCGAAGAGTGCGTCAAAAAGAATTGCCAGCCGCTTAGCAGCATGTTTGTCCACAAGGACGCCGCTGATACCTACGGATGGACGAAGCTCGTCGCCCTGAAGAACTTCCCCTTCATCCACGTCGATGACCCAATCATTCGCTCTGCTATTCGCTACAAGGCGATGGATCGCGCTACACTTCTGAAGCGAATGGTCGCACTCGTAGGAGTTGTCGACACTAATTCCGCTGAGGAGCTCGCAGGTGGACCAAAGTCCAAGTTCATCGGCACGAAGTGAATCCCCGCAACGTCCGTAGCTGTCGAGCGTTTCTTTTCGACCGTGAAGAGCACCGTGGGCTACTTGCGGAAGAGCATGAGTCAAGAAAACCTCGAAGTGATCATATTCTTAAAGTTGAACTGGGACCTCGTGACACTTGCAGACGTGTCGAAAGCGATCCTGGAATCCAGAAGCAACACGGATGCAGAGCAAGAGTAGATCAGGACAATATATTGCAATATACAACATTTAGATTGTTCATATTGCAATAAGTGATTGTACCAGATCCAGGTTCACAATCAATAAACAATCCATATTTCCACAGCTCTGGGCCGCAGGACATCGTGGGCCTGAACAAACTGCTTGTAGGTTAGCATATATAGTTGCTCGTGGAGCACGTTGCATTCCTGTTTGCCAGGGTCCTGGTTGTCACTCTGCGGCAAGCTGGAAAGTGCATGTGCTGCTATATTGTCGGAGCCCTTGATGCAGCAAATGGTAGTAATTGGCAAGTCCGATCAAGAGCCGAAGCTCCTTCTTGCTTGTCGGCGGGATGATACGCTGGATTGCCGCAACCTTTTTCTGGTTGTGGAGAGATGCCTTCTGTGGTCACGCGATAGCCCAGGTAGTTAGCTTCTTTTGCAGCAAGCTTGCACTTCTTCACGCTCACCGTTCGTCCTGCGTCCTCCAAACGTCGTAGCACTACTTCCACCTGCTGAAGGTGGTCCGCGAAGTTAGTTTCTGTCACAATGAGCACATCGTCCAAGCAGCAACGAGAAAACGGCAGATTTCCGAGCAGCTGGTCTATACGAGCTTGAAAGTGATCTGGGGCTGTGGAGATTCCCATGGGTAGGCGTAACCAGCAATATTTTCCAAATGGCAGGATGAAGGTGGTCAAAAGCGACGATCGGTAGGTCAAATGGATCGCATAGTATCCCATATTGAGGTCCAGCACCGTCACAAACACAAAGCGTGGAATACTTCGAAAGAGTTCGTTGATCTTGGGCAGCGGCCACGGGTGGCGTTCAAGCTGCAGATTAAGTCGTCGTGAGTCGCACAGCAAGCGCACTGTCTTGTTGGGTTTCGTGATGTTGATCGCTGGCGCTGCCCATGGGCTCTTTCGCACTTGGTGATAATCTTGAGACCTTCCAGACGCGTGATCCCCTTCTTTGTCGTTTCTAACAGTCTGTGCGGAATGGGATAAGGTTTGGCATGGTATGGATGAATATCATCAACGTGCCGTCACATTTTTTTACTTCATTTAAGTATTGGCAGATGACAGAGATGCTTGACTTTTGATCAATAACATTTATCTACGTTCCTTATTTACCAATAACATCTCTTAGCGGTAGGTTTGTATGACACCGACACCGTGCCGACGTATAATGTAGGCACGGAGAGCAGATTATGCTGGAGGCCTATAGGAGCCGCTAGTTCAGTCTGCATCATTCGCATATTTGCGTTCTTACCGACAAAATACTAGAAACCAGTATGAGCCTTCAAGATCTCGCACCTGTCAACTCCCAGCGCGCTCGCCAAACAGCTATCAACGCATTTGGCCGGCTCGTTGCAGCGGAGGGAGTCTCCATGGACTTCGTCGCAGCCTCCCTCCTTGGAGATGGAAGCGGAGCTGTGTTTGTGAAGCTAATGGACCGCTTCGGCGTTCATCTGGCCTTTGCGGAGGGGCGAGGAGGGAAGCCGCTGGCTAGGAACTCAGTCATGAGCTACTATCGTCACGTGAAGAACAGGCTGCTGGACACCTACCCGAAGCACCGTGCCACCATCGAGAAGAAGCTCCTCAAAATGGGCCAGACGCTCGAGCGCCACTGTCTTAAGCGGATCGAAGGAGGAATGATCAAAAAGGCGCCTGCGTGTACGAAGGAAGACTTGCGCATTCTCATGGATGGACTCTACTATGACGCCGCCAGCCCCAAGGACTACCAAGATGCGACCTTGCTTGCGCTGATGTGGTATGCCTTTGGACGTGCCTCCGACCTTGGATTCGTGGTCAGGGGCAATCTGTCTGCGAGTGCAGATGGAGTGGTGTTCGTAAGGCTCATCCGGGTGAAAACAGCTGAAGAACAAGGTATTTCCCTTTTCCCCGACAGGGACAGCTTCATCACATGTCCTCTCCACGCGATCGCAATGGCTCTGGTCATGCAAGATTCCCCATGCGCTC
>QOKR01000783.1:0-22938 GCA_016880985.1 Phytophthora idaei
TCCGATCTTCTTAATGCCGGCGAGAACGATGCTTCAATCAGAGATGGAACGCAGACACAGGATGGAAGGATCAACCGGAACGCTACCGACGTTCCAGTCGCAGTCGGGGAGCCTAATGTGACTCCTAATGGGGAATCAGCTGAAAGTGTTCTGCCTTCTGGGGAAGCACCAATGGGGACCGAACCCCTCACGCAAGCAGAGCAGAAGGAGGACCTGCAAGGGAGAACCCAGAAGGCCGACCCGTCTCCGATCGATGCGTTTGGACTGAACTACGACAAGTTCGTGGCAGAACAGGAACGCGTACCTTGGATGCGGGCTTTGAAGGCGTTCCTGAACGATGGTGTCTTGGCTTTAGACCCCCAACTGCGAGTAAGCATGCTGAAGATGTCGTCCCATTACCTGGTTCGGAACGCTGTCTTGATGCGTCGCGTTCACCTGGGAGCGCGTGCCGGTCCAGCTAGAACTATTTGCGTTCCCGCTGTCCCGCTACCGTTCATTGAGACGGTTTTGCACTATTGCCACGCGGATATCTTCTCAGTTCACTTGGGAAAGACGAAGACAGCTGATAATGTGAGATGTCACGCTTATTGGCACGGCTGGAAAAAGGATGTGGTCGAGTACATGCACGAGTGTTCCATTTGCAGTTGTGGTAAGGGACGTAGACCATGGAGAGCTGGTCTCATGCAACGAATGCCGGTCCAGGACCTGTCGGGTCCGTTTTCATTGCTTGTGGTGGACGCTATCGGACCTCTGGTTGTTACACCTCGAGGGAACAAGTACATTTTGGTTTTCGTGCACTATTTTACGCGCTGGATCGAGGCTTTGCGGTGGCCTCACTGGACAAGATTTCTTTCGTGGACGCTATGATTGAGGGAGTAATATGCAGGCATGGAGTGCCAGAAAAACTGCTTAGTAACCGCGGCTTGAACTTCACGTCTACTTTGGCCCGATCGCTGTACGAGACTTGTAATAGGCCAACGCTGTGCCCACTACTTCGGCTTACATGTTAGCGCGCGTGTACGAGGAAGTGCAGTTTGCTTAAACTTAGGTTAACTATACTTTCGTCCGAAAGTATAGATTTACTAAAATAAGAAAAGCTAAAAGCCGTTTTGGGTTAAAATGATAACTGTTATTTATGATTTATGTCTGGACTGGGTTCCTCCTAAAACTGATATCCTATATGAAAGGTATTCTGCCATCCGATGGCTGTCAGAACCCTGCTAATCTAATTGGTAGAAAGAAATGCTTATCTACCAATAGGAAGCCTAAATGCATACAGACCAGCGGTCTGCAAAGTGTAACCATTGGTGTGTCTTACACCAACGTTCGAGAACCCTCCATGTAACCAAGTGGCTACGTGTAGCCACTTGTGTGTAACCCCGTTACACACACCATCCGGTGATCGAGCAAGGATCTTGGCCGGCCAAGCGTAACGGGGTTTCACACCATTCACGCTCATTCAGTATCGCTCTTCAATACTGCAGCTTGCATCGTACCACGCCACAGTGCCTTCTCGTTGACGAGGGCCTGCCGCACATGATACATGATCCTGGTCGAACAATCGCCCGTATTCAGGCCGAGGGAAGAACCCATATTCCATGATGCGCGCGACTGACGTTCAGGCATCGATCCGAATAGCCTTGTTCGATACATTCACCACACGTACTGCTGTTGGCCATGATCGGGCGGCGTAAATGATTTGGGTAGCCCAGTGGTGTCCACACGACTTCCCGCTGCGGATTTGGCTGTCCATACTTAAGACGAATCGAAGTACTGAAACCAGACCCCAACTACAAATTCTTAAACGGCTCGACTGATATGTCCACATCACGTTAATCATGGGGGACCAGCCGCATAATATGGAATTCTCCTCGTCTGGTATTTGTACAAGTCCTTCTCTCAAGCATTGTCGAATTCCTGCGGCGAACATGAAGTCCATTCCAAGAAGCACATCGATTCCTTCACCGCTGTTGGCAACCCCGATATCCAGGGTGTAGACAGCTCTTATATCCTAGGGTGGTCTTCACCTGGGCACTGCCTGTGATGTACGTCGGAACATCTCCCATTCCGGACACCTTAGTCTTATTATGTGATTGTAGATTGAGTCCGATCTTACGCGCTAAGTCCAAACTTACAATACACACTGAAGCGCCCGTATCCAGGAGTATCTTCGTCCGATGACTGTTCACAGCTCCATGCGCCATCCCAACACCACGCTTGCTCGGTTCTGGATCGGGATTCCTAGTATTCACATCGCTCTCCAGGATTCAGCCTGAGTTCGAACACGGCATCCTCGCGTACACCAAGATTTGTGGAGTCAAGATCGTCACGGGCCAAGGCTGTCACGCATTGTTGATTATCTTGGGTCTTCTCTCTTAGCTCAGGTTCTACATACGCTAGGACGCACATTTCTGGTGTCGGCGCATTCTGGATCCCCATGATCCAGCGGGCTTATTGGTTTGACTGCTCCCCAGAATTTGCCTTGCCATCCACGCGTGTATCCAGGATGTGTTTGGACAGTTTATCGAGTGTGCCCCTGCGAGCGAGTTCCCGTAAAGCTTCGAGGGTCTTCACTTCTTCGCAGAATCTTCCACGATAGAACATGCCATGTACAGGCCTAAGGTTTAGTTAAACCCTATCTCCACAACGCCCACACGTGATGTCCTTCCAGCATCGCTCTTCGGGATGTACCCATTTCTTACACTTCTCGCAGATCACATTCCAGTACGAATTCTCGCGTGGTTGCTGGTGTACTCCAGGATTCGGATCACCAGGACATGAAGGCGGTCGCCATCCTAATTTGTCCATGATCCGAAAGACCTCCACGGGAGCTTGCGTCGTTCAGGATCCGAACTGTCAGCTGGACTCGAGGAGTCGACCTAACCTCCTCGCGTGTGATCTTCACTTTCACTTTCCTGGCATGCCATCACGTCCGAGGTGTCTCGCTCCTGCGATAACGTCGTAGCGCTGTTTCCTTCCTCGAATTCCGCCTCAACTCCTTGGGCCACATACGCTCGTCCTGTGTTCCTGGGCTTGGAACGTCCCTGTGGGATGTTGTCCGCGCGATAGTCACGGGTTCTTGTGCGCGTGTATTTTGGCCGTCCCTACTCCACCCATCTTCGTCCTGCTCTAGAATGTACTCCAGGTAATAGATGCTTTTGAAACGCTGTCCTTGCAGTGAAGTCTTCAGTCGGTTGTTTCGAAGCATCGCGATAAAGCGTCTAACATGTTTTCCAGTCTCTTTCAGTATGGCGAATGTCGATGCCAGCTTTACCTGCGGCTGAATTTAGGCGGTAGAAGAAGTCCAGTGGGCTTCGGACGAACTCACCTCCATCGTATAGTAGCGCTCAGAATACGAGGTTCGAGTCTTGCAGAACTTCTTCCTTAATGCCGATGCCAACTTCTTCCAAGTCACGCTGAACAATCGTCGGCTACTGGTTGAACCAGTCTCGTGCAGCTCCAGGAAGTTTCAGCTTGAGTTCCCGGATGCGCATCTTATTTGACCAGTCACCCTGAGAAGCCATTTTGACGAACTTCTCCCACCATCGTGTGCGTTCGCGCAACGATACCTTGTTATCCAACTCGTTCAGGGTGTTCGAGCTGACGTAGGGCCAGGATGTCAGCACCGTTGACCCTCCCATTAAGCTGGTTGCTGCCACGCTTGTCACTAAGTCGTTATCTGAGTTTGAGGACGTGCTGGCTGAACCAGAGTCGTCGGAGTCACTTCAGCTCGAGCTTGGGTCGGATCCCAACGGGCTGCTACCCCTACACTTTGAACGCTTAAGTGCACACCCTCGAGACGTGTTTTTCGTGGACTCATTGCATCATGTTGGATCCGTGTGACTGGATGGCTCGTTCGTTCGCGTCTCACGCGGTGGCCTTCCGCCGTCAGTGCCATTCTCCTCCTTCACGGCCTTGGTATCATTGCGCGTCTTGACGCGGGGTGCTTGCTGGACGGTCGTCTTGCACTGTGCTATCGCAGCAGCCCTCGAGTTCTTTGTCTGGTAAGCCTCTGGTTTGTGACACGTGCGACATGTGAAACCGTCACTGGATTTCCGGTTGCCACTTGGGCGTGGGTGACAGGAATAGCAGCATCCGGGGTTGCCAGACGAGAGGCGCCAGTTGGACATGCCGCTTTACCTTGGACAGTGTTCCTTGAAGCTCGCGCATTTGGCCAGCCTGGTACTTATGTATACTCTCGGAAGTCTCACGCCCACGATCACGTTCCGCTTCGACATTTTGGATTCTTCGTTCCAGCGCAAGTTTCTCTTGCTGCCACGACTCCATCATGTCTTGGGCCTACTGTGCCCGAGCGGCTTAGGCTTCAGCCTCTCGGCATTTCTCAGTGAACACCGACGCCAGCCGTGCACATTCCATGACTACCGCTTCCGTAGTATTGACGTACAGCTTCCATCTTCACGCCATTCTGCGTTTCCGAATCCATATTCAGTTCCTGAGCACGGCGCATCGCTTCCAACCTCCCCGTCTCGGCATGGATGAGTCGGTCGGTCAACTCCTGGATTCGACGGAGCGCTTCTTGGTCTCGTTGATCGCGCATGCACTCAAGTTCCAAGGCGGTCAGTCGTTCCTGGGCACGATATTCGTGTTGCTCCTGTTCCATCTTGGCCCGCCACGCCTGCTGTTGTAGCAAGGCGTTCAGTTCGAGTTGTGCTGGCCCAGAGTTCACAGTGGAAGACTGACTTGAGCGCATTCTGGGGTGGCAACTCAACACATTTGGAGTGCTGGATCGCGTGGAGCGACTCGAGTGTCTGATGCCCTTCACACTTCGATGTCGGCTTTGCGCATTATCATCACTGTCATCTGGGTTATCAGGTGACGGACCGCGGCCTCGGCTCCTGAATGCCATTCTCGGCTTTGTCTCCCGACTACTCCAAAATGTAACACGTCGTGTATCTTTGCGGGGTTCAGCCATTTCGACATCATCCTGGGGAGGAAGTACGAGACGCGGCGGAAGCACGGGCCTGGTAATCATCATGCCGAAGTCGCCTTCGGTTGCAAAGGTTCCGGAGCCATGAGCACTATATGTCTCGCCACTCGCTCCAAGCGGCATATACGCAATCGCCCCACATCCGAAAGACATCATCGATGAAGATGACGAGCTACTCCTGGCAGTAGATGGTCCTGGCGTGCTGCTTTCGTTCAAAGTTATGGATATACCGATCACGCTGGGAATCTGCGAAGAGTGCACTTCCGAGTTTACACTCCTAGTCTGGTCATCCTGGCTTGCGGTGTCCGCCGAGGACTGACACTGCAGCAAGGATGGATGTCACTGACGGCGTTGACAATGCGGACGGGGTCCTGGTGTGAAGGTTGATGCTGAGACCGCTTCGCTTTAGGCTCACTGTATGCTGATCCACGCGGGCTGCACGCCATCCTGAGGCCAGTTGGCCGGAACCTCAAGACGTATTCACGTCCTAGTAGCCAGCATCAAAGTCGTCCATAAATAAATCGCCATCCTGTCTTCAGCGTGGTATTCGAGTCTTGGTAATTCCACATCTTGAAGGGCGGTCTCGCGGCAATGATCCGGACTGGAATCCCAGCCGAGAGCTGTCTCAATGTGAGAAGCTCTGCAGCTGAGAAGCTTTGAATTTTCTCCGCCACAATACGTATCGAGACATGCGGGAGACTGGAGATTCGTGTCTGATGCCATTCAGGGATCACATTCAGGAACTCGAAACCAGCCTCCAACAGCAAAATTGGCAGGATCGCGAGAAATTATAGGGACATCAAGAAACCTGACGAGATCGACACAGTCGTCAAGCCTCCAGCCAGTGCAACCTGCATCATTTTGGGTTTAAGCTCCGCAATCCAGGCGTCATCGCGGTTCTCGAGCGACATCCGCCAATTCAAGTGTTCCAACGTCCTCAGCACGGCATTATTCCACGCTGTCACATCAGGCGTCGGATCGGGCCAGGCGTGTTCGACGATATCCAGGCGCATACATCCTGGGTGTTCTTTTTTTCAGCGGTGCACTTCATGGCTCACATACATCATGGCGTACTCCTCATCAATCAAGCCACTCGTGGATGTCAGCTCCGTCATGGTAGCCGATTTTGCATCTCCTTCTCCATCATCCTTGAGTGACACCTCAGGATTCGCGTTCGCATCCTGGTTGTCTTCGTCGACCCTCACATACGTGGGGTTTTGCTTCATCTAGACAACCGAATCGTCCGACAGCTCAGCTTTGTCCGATGACCGAGACTCTGAAATCAGGTCAACTACATCAGGGGACTCAACCAAATCGGCGCCTCCCACTGACGCCTGAGTGTCGTCCTCACGGTCACACTCCTCCTCGACACGGCTTGTCTCCATTCCAGGATTCACGTCCGTCAGCTCTCCCCTCCAGTATATCCTGGGCTGACGGCTCGACGAGAGGTTGCTCCTGGTCCGAAGACACTTTGACATCACCTTCGGCTACTCCATCTTCCTGAGCAGCCTTCTTAGCCATCCGCGCTTCCTGAGCAATGGTATCCAGATACTTATGCTATTGAGGATTCAGTCCTTGCACCGGTCGTGACTGCCGAGTCACCACACGGCGACCTCGAACACCACGTCCTGTTTTCTTTCCTCGTCCTTCAGGCATTCTTAGTCTGCAGTTACTTCATCACTTCTTCAACCCTTGACAATCCGGCGAAAAAATCGACAATCCAATCCGGGGACGCACACTAGCTGCAGCAAAGTCGGTGATATTTTTTTTTACCACCCAGGGGGTGTACAGCGCAGCCCAGCGGCTCGCTGAGCCAGTAGGCCCAAGAATAAACCGCAACGCCCGAGGATTCGGGCGCGAACGAGGGGGGAGAGGCTCCCACTCGAGGATTGCAGCCTTTCCTGCGAGAATTGCAGGTGACTTCCAGGGGTGGCGTGGGTACCTTGCCTGATCCCTGTCGGCTCGTTTGTCTTCGACAGAACGGCACTCCACCGGATGAGGTCTTGGAACGGGTATAGAGGGTCTATAACCTTGTAAGAAGTGCGGAGCAAGCGTCCACGCCAGGATTGCTGCCTCGGAACTTCGAAGGAAATCCAGGCAGGTAGGTACAAGCCAGGATTCAGTTTGCCAGAAGTGCGAACACTAGGATCCAGACAACTCGTGTGTGATCTCCCAGGTGCGTCTCTGGACTGGCTGATAATCAACCAATAGAACAGAGTTATACACAGAAATGTAGCTGTATGCAGCTGTCCAAATATTAAAGACACGGAGAGGGGGGGGGTCTCACTCACCGGCCCACTCGAGTC
Organism: Phytophthora idaei; assembly: GCA_016880985.1. Classification (NCBI taxonomy): domain Eukaryota; phylum Oomycota; class Peronosporomycetes; order Peronosporales; family Peronosporaceae; genus Phytophthora; species Phytophthora idaei. Next base: position 7,255 of record QOKR01000783.1, read on the forward strand.
TAAGCTAGGGCACCTAGCAGGCCCAAACACCCCACAATACAAACGCGCTTCACCCCGATAAAGCGGAAAATTTGCTGTAACTCCAGGATACGGTCAATCCTCACAGCAGTCAATACAAATTCCTAAAGGCGATCGCTTAGAACTCCAGGAATACACGGGGTAATATGAAATGGGCAAAACACTAACAAGTTAACGATCCAACTAGGATATGGAATAGGTGGGTCACTCCTGGATGTATGGTCACTGGCCATCACCTAACTGGGCTTAAGATAGGGGGAGTTCCAGCGAGTCCTTCTGGATCAACTTGCCTGGATGTTTGGGGACGTTGGCGGCGAGATTGCTCCTTCGGCGCTGCCCTCCTTGCCTATTCCACGTAAAACACTTGTGCTCAACACGGAAAAACGGACTCTGTTTAATGTTATCAATAGATCCTATGTCTTCTTTGCACTTCGGTACACTTCGTCTTGGTATCTTCTTGTGTCATCTTGTCTTCCGTATGGTCGGTGGGGGGGGGGGATACCCGCCAAGTGGGAGGATTTATTACAATGCTCATCACGGTATACGTGGATGCCCTCCTGCTCATATGACCTCCTGCTCTTTGCGAACGTGTTGCCGTTGACATGCAAGAAGTCTTCCAGCTGACCTCGTTTCGTTGGGCAAGGTGCGGCATCTACTTGGAATTGAGATCACAATCAATCGCGCGGCAGGTGGTGTTCTCTCAAGCGCAGTACGTGCGTGAACTACTTTGGCGCTTTCATATGGTGCTAAAACTCCGGAGCCGTCTGGGACGCTCCATGTGCGAGAGCCCAGGGGAAGGTGAGGCACATCCACCGTACCGGGAGCATTGGGTTATTTGATGTCGGGTACCAAACCAGATCTGGCACATACCGATCGGAATCTGGGCAAGTATCTCGCGTGTTTTGACCATCGGCATTATGCCTTAGGCAAGCACGTACTCCGTTACTTGAAGACTACAACATACTACGGGCTGGTGATGGACATTGGGCAGGGGTCCACAGTCGAGCTACTCTTCTACACAGATGGAGATTTCGCTAATGATCCTGTGAATCGCAAGAGCACCAGTGGGTATGTTACTATGATTGACCGCAATATCATTTTATATGCTTCACGTAAGCAGGGCATCAACGCGCAGAACACCACCGAAGCGGAGTATCCGGCGATGAGTTAGGGAGTGAAGGACTTGCAGTAGCTGCTACAGCTCTGTGACGAGCTTCAGTGGAAGTACTCTACCCCAATGTGGTTGGGCGACAACATGAGCTCGATCTACATGACTGAGAAGCCAGGGAAGCACAGGCGAGTGAAAAACATTGAGAGCAAGTCATACATGCCAAGCGATCTCGTGGAGAAGAAGGAACTGGAAGTACAACATGTTGGTACAAACGACATGGTTGCGGACATCGTGACGAAGGGATTGGGTGCTACGAAGTTTGAGTGTTTTAGGACCATGCTCGAGGTGCCGCCGCAGAAGGAGTTGAGCGAGGCCTCAGCGGCTGTGGAGGTGTGCTTATGCAAGCACTAGATTTGATCAAGCGACCCGACTGACAAGGAGACGTTGGCGTTGGAGCTGAAGGTCACGCCTAAGGCGCAGTACACGGCAATAACTAAGGTGTTGCTTGTAGGCTTGGATCCCTCACAACTGCGCAAGATCCCAAGACAAGACAACGTATCGGGCTGGACTTCTACACGGCAACGTGGTTGGCTGGGTCGTGAGTGTTCGGCGCGTGACAAGCTGAATATCTGTTTAGGCTCTAGTTAAAGCGATGGAGGGCTACGCGACTAAATCTGCTGCTCACTGCATAGTGCTGCGGGATGAAGTTGCTGCGCACTCATCGAGTAGGAGTTCGTGATCTTTGGCTCACGGTGTACCGTGATCCACGTAACAAGAACTTCTCGCATCGCGCTCAACATGGGATGATAGAGGGGATCGGGGAGGAGACCAAGGGCTACAGAGCGTACTTCCCGAAGGACAAGGAAGTGGTCGCGCAGCACGTCAAGAACATAGAAAGCCTCGACAGGACGCAGAACGAGCAGGTTCAGCGTCTGTACCTGCGAGAGGACTCAGTCGAGCCTAAGGAGGAGAGTCAGAGCAAGGATCCGAGGCGGGTGACGCTAGGAACGGAGAGGCCTCGAGTGGTCGCACGAAGGCCGCGAAGTGGCGCGGCAAAAAGTCGAAGAAGAAGACTTGGACGCGGGAACGGCCTGTGACGAGGTCGGTAGGTTGCAATGCTGCGGAAGCAAGAGGAGCCCGGGCGTCAGGAGGAGTCCGGAAAATACGTGGTTAACAATGCCATTGACGTGGATCCCAGGAACTACAGAGAAGCTATGCGTAGCCGTCTGAAGAGAATATGGTTGAAGGCGATGTTGGAAGAGCTGAGAGCTCTAGAAGCGAACGGCGCCTGGGAAGTAGTGCGTCTGCGACGAGGAGTGCGCGTGTTGCACACGAAGTGGGTCTATAAGACCAAGTGAGATGCGGAAAGTCTCATAGAACGCCTAAAGGCGCGGGTAGTGGCGTGCGGGAACGAACAGGAGTGCGGCGTCAACTACGGGATCACGTTAGCCGCTGTCATCGAGATGACGAGCGTTAAGTTGATTCTGGTGCTGGCCAGGAAGTGGCGCGTGCCGGAGAACCACGGGGACGTCCCCAACGCGTACGTGAAGGCTGAGAAGGAGGCTTGAGTGGACATCTTTATACGCGTACCGCAGGGCATGACGACTCCGGAGGATGTCATGAAGCGGCTGGGGGTCACGAGTACGAACGAGCTCGTGTTGGAGCTGCGTAAGGCGTTGTACAGCCTGAAGCAGGCCGGAGGCTCTGGAGCAAACTGCTCCACAAGAAGCTGGTTGAGATTGGCTTCGTGCAGAGCTCTGTGGACTTGTGCATGTACTTCAGAGCCTGATCAGGGGTGCTCGTTGTGGGTGGCGTCAGTCTCTCGAGTCTCCCAGCTAGACCACACATGAGATTCAGTAGTTTGGACGCGTTGTCCCGTCCGTCCGCTCCGCGGTCGCCGGGATAGTTGTTGTGGGCCCTACAGCGGCGCTCTCATCTTCGGCGTTGTCCACCATACCAACCCAATCGCGGTCGGTACCGAGTGCTTCCGTCGTCGCGGGTGCGTCGCGAGCGCATCCGTCGTTGGCGATGGTAATTAGGCACAAGATCTGTAGAAAGCTGACCCTCAGGCCAGGCTTGTCAACACTGTAACGCTGTGAGGTTTACCACCAACAGAGAGAGTGAGATTCTCCTTACACTCTTTCCTATCTCTCTGTATCCACCTCGCTGCCTATCTCGAGCACTCTCAGTCACACAGTGGCCTGGACCACGGTACCCATCATCCATCGCAGCTGCCGACGCTCATGCATCAGCCGATACCTTGAGGTCCACAGCCTTACTCAACAGGGATATCGAAGGAGACATAACTACAGCACTGCTAATGTAGTGTAGTAAAATGACGGGCTGTTTAGAAAACACGCTTGTTTCGGTCGGAAAGAATACCAGTCGCTGTTACATAGCTGAACATTCGGCCAACTTTGGGACGTAACTCTTCAACTTGCGTTTTAGTAAATTCAAGTGATGATATCACCTAATCTTCACACAATAATGTGTGGGTCACATCAAATCGCCCCTTCCACAATTACAATTCTAGCCCTCACAGCCCCAACCAGCCACATACAAGATCGTCCGACACCTTCCACCATGATGCAGGCCCCCGTGATGGTTCTCAGTACGTAGCTGCATCAACTCCCCATATACTCCCCCCCTATTCTAATCTCCCTCCTCTAGACACCAACACCAAGCGCGAGACAGGTCGCACCGCGCAGCTGGGCAACATCGAGGCCGCCAAGGCCGTGTCCGACATTGTGCGCACCACTTTGGGTCCTCGCTCGATGCTCAAGATGCTGCTGGACCCTATGGGCGGCATCGTCATGACCAACGACGGTAACGCCATCCTACGTGAGGTGGACGTGGCCCACCCCGCAGCCAAGAGCATGATCGAGCTCAGTCGCGCACAGGACGAGGAAGTGGGCGACGGCACCACGTCTGTCATCATCCTTGCGGGCGAGCTTCTGGTCGTGGCCGAGCCCTTTTTGGGCCACCAGGTGCACCCGACCGTGATCATCCGGGGCTTCAACCGCGCTCTTAATGCGTCGCTGGAGATCGCCAAGAAGCTGGCGCGTCCCATTGACATTGAGAACAAGGAGGATATGCGTAACCTGGTACAGTCCTCTATCGGCACCAAATTTTCCCCTCGTGTGGGCAATTTGGTGAGTGATTTGGCACTGGATGCTGTGCTTACGGTGGTGCGCACCTCGGCTTCGGGCCAGAAGGAGGTGGACGTCAAGCGCTACGCTAAAGTGGAGAAGATCCCGGGCGGAGAGCTCGAGGACAGCCGCGTGCTTAAGGGAGTTATGTTCAACAAGGACGTGACGCACTCCAAGATGCGCCGCCGCATCGAGAACCCGCGCGTGTTGCTGCTGGACTGCCCCCTGGAGTACAAGAAAGGTGAGAGTCAGACGAACGTGGAGCTCACGAACGACCAAGACTGGAACACGCTGCTGCGTCTCGAAGAGGAGTACATTGAGAACCTGTGCGCCCAGGTTGTAGCCATGAAGCCCGACGTGGTCATCACGGAGAAGGGCGTGTCGGATCTGGCCCAGCATTACTTTGTCAAGGCTGGGATCACGGCCTTCCGTCGTCTCCGGAAGACGGACAACAATCGTGTGGCCCGTGCCACCGGCGCGACTATTGTGAGCCGCGCCGACGAGATCCAGGAGTCGGATATCGGCACCAAGTGCGGCCTCTTTGAGGTGCGCAAGCTCGGCGACGAGTACTTTGCGTTCTTCGAGGAATGCAAGGACCCTGGCGCCTGTAGTATCCTGCTGCGTGGAGGCAGCAAGGACGTGCTGAACGAGATCGAGCGTAACCTTCAAGATGCCATGCAAGTGGCGCGTAACGTCGTGTTTGAGCCGCTGCTGCTGCCTGGTGGCGGTGCGACGGAGATGCGTCTGGCGCACGAACTCAAGAAGTGCGCGGACGAGATCGAGGGCGTGGAACAGTTCCCGTTCCGAGCAGTGGGCGAGGCGCTGGAGGTCATCCCGCGTACGCTGCTGCAGAACTGCGGCGCCGACGTGGTGCGCGTCATGACGTCGCTGCGTGCCAAGCAGGCCGAGACGGAGGAATCGCATGGCGTGGACGGCGTGACGGGCAAAGTGACGCCGTCCGAGCAGCTGGGTGTGTGGGAACCGTTCCAGGTCAAGACGCAGTCCATCAAGACAGCCGTGGAGGCGGCGTGTATGCTGCTGCGCATCGACGACATTGTGTCGGGTCTGGCGAAGAAGAAGAACTAGGGGCATGCATGAAGTGATCGCGCGTGGATCTATAATATATTTTTGATCATCGTGCTTTGAAGTGGGTTAAAAGGTCGCTTTGGATCTTGAAAAGAATTCAGTTTAAACATGGCGTTGGATCGGGAGCTGCGGCGTCTGCTGGAGAGCGCGAGGATGCCGGAGACGGAGACTTCCTCGTCGAAAGATGTGAGACCGACAGCGAGAGGGATTCTTGATCGGCTCACGACAATCCACCAACAAACCTGCGTGCCGTGTATGGGAGTGACGGCTGATATGAACCTACCGGAACTTCTGGTGCTCACGGCTGAAGCTGCAGTTTTCCAAGGAGATTTTGACACTGCGTCGAAAAGCATCGAGTGGTTTTTCAGCGAATGCCAACTCAAACACCAGGTAAAAGAAGTTTCTTGAAGTTGGGTGAAAAGTTCAAAAAATTAATATTTGCTGTCTTGTAGTTTTACTGTCGAGCACAATTCGTACGAGCTCATTGCGGCTCGCATGATGCTCAGTCCGATACGGGGGTGACGAAGCTCAAGAAGGTGCTGAACGCGATCCACTTTATTCTCGCTGTGATCCCCATAGCGACGGATACCCGAAAGCGACCCATGTACGATTTTCTCGTCTACAATGCGTCCGTCACGTACTGGCAGATAGCTCGCCAGCTTATGAAACAATCCATATTCCAGTTTCTGGTGCCGTCTTTAACGAAGATAATCGATGCACTCAAACTGACTGCAGAGTCGGATGTGACGTGGCTACTTCGACTCCAACTCGCTCTGGTCTACGCTCAAGTAGACGCCAATCAGTTATCAAACGCTGCAAAGACTATTAACGACGTTGTGGACGTGCAGATGGCTCCTCGCCTCACAGATCTCGCCAAAGCTGACGTGTCATTCAAGGCTTTGTATGAAGAAGCGTTGCGACTCCAAGTCCACGTCGGATCCTTTAAAGACCCAGAGTGTCAGAAGATCGTGCCCAATGTTAAGCGACTACTCCCATCGACTGATAAAAGATCAGCGTTGTTGGTAAAACTGCAGTGTGTTAAATCTGGCAACATTACGAGCACGTTGGAAGCTGCTTATGTTGAAATATTCCAGGAATCAACGGGTTTCGCGGGTTTAAACGCTGAAACTCCGCTAGAAGAAGCTAAAACATATGTGGGATCTCTTGAACCGCGTGCGTTGGAAGCCATTGACGCTGAAGTGGTGGTTGAAACTGGCATCCATGCCGCATTCAACAATATTTTAACCCTAGCAGCAGCATGCGACGTCGTGCTTCAACGCAAAGGCAAAAACATGCCACCGAAAACTCGAGTTTTATGTCAAGTGCTCAATGCAATTTTACTTATTGCCATGCCATCAACACATACTGATGGCAAATTAAGCTCTAGGCAACGTGAATCCATGCTTCTCTCTCGACGGGTCGAAGGAACGAAGGCATTTGAGCGGGCGTTATTAGCCAGTAAACGTCAACAGGACCCGCAGTTGGTCGAGAGGGTGTGCATCTACGCGTGGAATCTGTCGTTACCATTGTTGCAGCCTCACATGCGTAACAACTTGACGCGAGTGTTTTCCCTAGCGTCGTCAATCATGGAAGAGCTGGACTCATTGTTGCTTGGCTTTCGTGCGCGACTTTACTTGGAGATAGCCAAACTGGAGGTGGCGTCCGATTTCCTTGCAAAAGCGAACGCGAACGTGTGTAAAGCTCTCGCTTTGGACTATGGGACGATTTCTCGTGCAAATGATACATCAGCAATGACAGTTGACATACTGAGCGCGCACGAAGAATGGATAATTCGACCTGTTGATACGCATTTGCTTCCCATTAAGCAAAAACTAGACTTGAAGCTAGCGGTTGAAGAGTCCTCTTCCAGGTCAGTCGAAGTATTAGCGATGTTGGAGCAGGTCAAAGAGGGAAAGGACCCTCAGCAGCAACGGAGTACCCTTACTCGGTGCGTTGATCTGATGACTGAGATTAGTAGTGCATCGGATTCTCCTGCTGACGATGTCAGACTATGGAGCGAGATTTCATCACTCGCGTGGAATTGTCTACATTATAGTGAGCTGGCACAACGGACGACTGAGTTAACGTTGTCGATGTACTTTTCTACAAGTGAAACTGGGGAGCCTGTTACTCCAAAGAGCATTTTGAACGAGAAAAGGTTACTGATCCTTGAGGTTGATCTGCGACTTTTGATGATGGAGATTCTCGCGGCGAAACTAAAAGATCAGGCTGATAACGCGGGAAACCGGATCGAAATACCCGGTATGAGGTCTGCTGGGGGGAAATCAAACGCTGATCTTAGAGCTTTGATATCCCTGGGGAAGGAAGCGTTTGTACTGGGGATGCATCGTTCGTATACTGACGATAGCTCGCCACCCCTCGAACCAGGCGCAGAGGCTGAATTCGATGAAAATACCAGCCTTCAAGCTCGACAAAGCAAAGAAATCCACGCTGTTAAAATGGAAATACTGGAGCATCTTACGAAAGCGCTGAAGGCTGCCACAAAAATCGGGTGGACTTTTGTGTTGGAGAACACATGCATTTACTTGTGGAATTACCATTTCCACATTTTCCGTATGCTGATTGAAATGACTCCCTCTAGTAGTTCTGAGGATGCGTTTGATCCTAAGTGGATTTTACCTGGATGTATCAGCGCATTCGAAGCTGTTTACGCAGCTCTGGAAGTTGCTGCTGGTGTCGACAGTGATCTTCTTGCCAATGTCGGACTTGGACTTTCGAGTATTTACGAAAAAACTGGCCGACTTGACAAAGCTCTAGCTATCGCAGATATCTTCTTGAAACGAAAGCCTGTTACTAGTAACAATGGAGGGACCATGAGTGTGTTGCACCTCAAAAGGTTCGCAGAGTTAAAATCAAGAATCCAAATTGCTCAAAACGCAAAGGACATCACACCTACAGATAGCTCCACTGCACCGGTGAAGATCGTAGCGTATCTGGAAGCGATGGAGGTAACATTTAAACAAATGTTACTTCCAGCAGCACAGCAGCCGCAACTACTAGAGAAAGCTCAAGGGTTTTATCAGAAGGCCATCACAATGTGGCAGACAACTGCATCAGAGACTTTTACTTCGTTCATGAGCAATGAACCGGAGCGAGGACTAGAAGAAGAACAGCAGTTGATGGAGTTGTATGTGGAAATATGGGTTCGAATTGGGTGTGGCGCGTTCCGACTGAAGAATACCAAGTTGGCAATCGACTGTGCAGAGGAGGCATTGCTGGCTTTAAAGTCTAGTGAAGACAAGAAATCTAAGCAAATGACTCAGCTGCTTTTTGTGGGAAGCACATGGAAGTGGCTTGCTCTTGCTGAGTTGCTTTTTGGGCACGCGATATTGGCGTTAGGTCAAGGAGATATCCCCGCCCAAAAGTTAGTTCTTGCTTCACTGTCGCATCTTGTGCGAGCGATTGAGTACGGGCTTCAAGGTAACGTCTCTACAATCGTTATTCGAGCTTGCGAAGCGATCTGGAATGCGACCATCTCCGTAATAAACCCAAGTATTAACCTCGGTAGTGACGAATCTGAAGATAATTTTCTAGATCGTGTTGTGGACGATTTGAGAAAAACTTTACGTTCTTTTGACCAAGTGATCACGTCTCCTGAAGCAGATCTCAACTTCTATGGCGAAATGGTTCTGCTAACACTGGCAGTTTGTGAAAAAGCCTACAAATGGAGCGACCAGTTTGAGATCTGTGAGTCTGTGCTAAGAAACTTTGGCCCAAATTCTCATCGAACTCCATTACCCCGTGACATGATGAAGGAGATTCAAACAACATCGGCAATTTGTGGTGCTCGCATTGGGAAACCGATTAGTGTGCCCAAGAGTGGAGGAAGCTCGAAATCACCGGATCAACTTCAACAATCACTTGTCCAAGCTCAAATATTGAAGAAAGTCGCATTTTCATCATGGAAAGACCCACCTGCACAACTCAAGGCCTTGTCGAGTGCCTTCACGGAGCTTGATGGACAAGGAGAAGAACAGGCGCTCGTCCTTGTCGATATTGCTGAGTGGCTATTCACAAACCAGTTCCCGACTCAGAATGCTGACGCTTATCTGGAATGTGCCTCCTCAACGCTGCTGAATTGTCAGAAACAGCAGCTAATAGCGTCACAAGCGATAATTTCGCGAAAAACTACAACTGATCAGTCTTTACTTTTGCGACAGAATTCTAACGTGGTTTACTCACTACTGTGGTTTGCTGAAAAACAGCTTCGCATTTTTGTGATGCGAGCGACGTTGTCCAAAACTTGTATTGAGCGATCGAAGCACGTTCGATTAGCGCGGTACGAAGTGGTAAAGGCATGGGAAAACATAGTCATAATGATGAATGACGTTGAATTCCAAGCTACGTATGAACGAGAGAATCCCGACTCAGCCAACCGAGTTGATTATGATGCGTGGAAGCAGGACAAGACGCCTAAGCACGTGACACCTGTATCTGAACGTGATTGGATTAATTTCTTCATGGATCACGATGAGAATGCTGCGAATCGATTTTACATGCCATGGACCAAGGTTTTGCAGTCGAATACGGTCCACATTACGCAGCCAGTTCTCACTCTATTATGTCTAGAAGACTTGCTTGCAATGCTTCGTGAAGATGGACTCCAATACTCGAGCATGATTCCCTCGTTTTGCTTGTACACTGTGCTGTTTCACGCATATATCCCACAGCAAACTTGTATCGCGCAGATTTGGATGGAGCTATCTCAATTTGATCTCATGGAGCGTTTGAATCTGAGTAACTTCTCATTACCGCTGCATAATGCGCTAGATATGATCCAGTCGACTGGAGATGCATTGGTTAAGGAGCTGCAAGAAGCTCAGGCATCTACTGAGCTACCCGAGGGTGACTTTGTATCGAGGAAAAGACACGTGTTCCATAGCACGCACCTTGACACACGGGAGAAGGCAGTTAAGTCAATTCAGCTACTTTTGCGGTTTGGGTTTGTACACCAAGCAAAAACTCTCCTTGAGGTACTGCGGTGCTCGGCTGAGAGTTCCAGTAATTCCTCCAATTTCTTGACAAGCGCGTGTGAAGTTTTATCCAGTCGGGTCTTGGAGATCGAAGGCCAATACGAACGGGCATTATCTCGAGCAAAGAGTGCACTGGGAATTTCACAACTAGATATTTGTCGTTTCTTGGAGTGGACACTGCGGTGCTGTAAGCTGAATCCCGACCTCGATGAATCACTCAGTGTATTGAAAAATGCAGAGAAGCAGGCTGCAAGAACTGTCATCGCTGGAATGCGGCGTCCAGTTGGACACTCATCTTCCTACAAAGATGCAGCTCCTTCTAGTTCTCCAGAAGTTGGGATGGTCCAACTGATGGCTCGAGTGATATTCAAGCAAGCGATGATACTTCTGAAGAAAGCGGGTGTATCTAAAGTCTCTAGCATTTTGGACCATTTACAGGAGAGCAGGCGAACATTGGAGAAGACCATGCGATTGCTTACTCACATTGACGCCCACTATCAGCGCAGTCAACTTCTGATAAAATACTCAGCGGCTTTGCAGTCATTTCAGCAAAAGTACGGCGATTTGGAGCTTACCAGTGCCGGTTTCGATACGAAAAGTGTGCTACAAGAAGCTCTGACACTACAGGAGAAATGCTTCGAAAGTCACTTTTTTTTTTCTTCTCCCCCGAGTCAAACAGGGAAACACCGAGAGGCAGTTGTGGCTCCGTTGGGGCTGAAGATCGCGTTGACTAAACTACAAGTCGCTCGGTTTCTGATGGCACCTGAATTATCTTCTGCTGCAATCAAAGTTAAGGAGATGACGTGGTATGGATATTACGAAGACAGCCAACGTACCGTGGTGGAAAAGTGGCTTAACGCAACTGAATCAGTGCAGGAGGGAAAGAATTCCTTTCAACTGCCGCGTGCCATGACTTTGATCACTTCTGCAATTGATACGCTTTCTGACAACCCCGTCTTAGAAATCCAGCATGCAATCGCCCAAGTGCTGAAGCTTCAGTGTCAACGTCTTGCACTTTTCCACGGAGACGATAGACAGAAAGCGGATGCACTAAGAACTCACTTATGGATTCGCTACACGTCGTCGGATGCACGTCATGCAACGTGGGTTTGCTGTCACGGAGCTCGAGCTGAACTCGCTGTTGCAGCTGCGGACGCTGCAGCTAACCAAACGGTTGCTCAGAGCCAGAATCAAAGCCAAACTCCAATACAAGATGAGCAAGAAACTGAAGAGGAAGAAGAGGAAGGAGTCGACGAAGTTCGTTTGGAGGAAATGCTGACTGCTCATGCAGCGAAAGTTCAGAAATATCAACTGATCGCGTTTGAAAAGCAGTGCGCAGAGCTGCTGCGACTGTGTTCAAACGAACTGGTTCAAGTTCTAGGCTGCCGTCACCCGTTCGACTGTGCGAAGAATGTGCTTAAGCACCAAAGTGCGGAGGTTATCGAGGTTGCAACTGCCTTGTTTGAGAAGTGTGTATCGGAGTCGAATGTTCAGCGTCTGCACTTGCGAAGGATGAAGAAGCTACAGAAGACACACACAAGTGCTGAAGCTCACAGTCTGCCATTTCAACTCTCTCAGCTGTATCTAACGCAACAGTCTGAGTCATATAAGCGGATGAGTGTCGGAACTCGAGTGGATGCGATCGTGGCAGCTCTACCAAGTTCAATCCGCGTCATGTGTCTTCACTTCTCTCCTGATCGCTGCTACCTGTATGCGGCGTTTTTAGGTAGTACTGAGAGACGTGTTGCCATTTCACGCATGGAATTTACCGATACTCAGGCAGCGTTACTGGAGCAGCTACAAAAGAGAATTCAGACGTGGAGAGAGAAGTGTGCAAAGGAGACCTTGGCATATGAAGAAGCTCACGGACAAGACGAAATGTACGAGTTCACCTCAGCAGAGACTTCAAGTGTCAGTATGCCAGTGAATCAAGGCGAGGACATCCTTGAAGACGAGCTTACGATGATCATTAAAGATACGGCCGAGTTGCTCAACCCACTCTTCGCGCACTCAGCCATGAAAGCAGAGCTCAAGAGCAATCTCACAGGCAATACGCTGGTTCTTCTTTTGGATCGTGTCCTCGCTTGTCTTCCGATGGAAGCGTTACCAGTGCTTCAGCCTGCTGATGCGATCGCCCGGGACTTTTCCATTCAGATACTGCATCAAAGGCTAATGGCGATGAAGAAACAACCTCTAAGACCCAATGACATCCGTGTCATCGTAGATCCACACAAAGAAGACCCTGGGAACTCAAGTGGACAGACGATCACTAGCGTCGTTAAACAAGCGGCTGGAGGGTGGAAAGATGCGTTTGAGCACGGACAAATTCCAAGTGTGACGGACTGGCAGCAGGCTCTCCTTGCTCGTCGTGGAGGTGGACTTATGTACGTGGGACCGAACCGTGTGCTTGGTTCGTATCTCCCCCTACAGCAGGTCACTGGTATGAACGTTGCGCTGACATGTCAAGCAATGATACTACTCGATCACGCTGAAAACTCAAAGAGTGCACGTCGACAAAACAAAGTAGACAGCGAGAAACCCGCGCGAGAAAAGGAGGTCGAGTGTGATCCCTACGCACGCGCGCTGCTACTCACTCTCTGTGGAGTGAACGTATTGACTATTAACCAGTGGGCTACAACTTTCAACGCCAATCGTCGTCTCGCCAACGGATTGCTGCAAAACATGACGAGAGGGTACTACGTCGGCAAGGTGCTGAAAAAGTTCGGCGAAGCTACCATTGCTCCTTCAGCAAGCACTTCGTCGTTACCTGTAGCTACTACCAACGCAGCAGATGCTGCTGCAGCTACAAGTAGCCCGACCTCGGGGTCTGATGAAATAACAGGCGGCAAGTTTCGACTCAAGAACCGCTTCCGCTACAATCCCGTCGTCTACGGACTCGCCAACCTCACACTAAAAAGCAGTGACTAAACCAGTACACTTGAAGTTGACTTTCTCACACGTCGCATATTTTTCAATGTATCGTCTTAAGTACGAATAGGTTTTTCAAACATAAAGTATCAGAATGCGATCCCACAATGTCACGAAGGACGGTCACGTTGTTCGGGGCCGCGTTGGTGCTGCGGCTTGCGCTGCTGCTATATGGCCACTTCCAAGATCTGTATATGGCCGTTAAGTACACAGACGCGGACTATGACGTGTATACAGACGCGGCGCGGGAGATAACGGAGGGCCACTCGCCGTTCGAACGCACGACGTACCGTTACACGCCTGTGCTGTGAGTTTTGAGGGCAATTTTGACTAGATTTTACTGTTGTTAGTGGCTCATAGTGTTGCAACCGTTTATTTGTAGAGCTTTTCTGTTGCTGCCGAACATTTACGTGCACGAAGTGTTCGGGAAATTGCTGTTCGTGGGTTGCGACATACTGGTCGGGTACATTTTGTACCAGATTTTGAGGTTGAGAGGACTGCCCGATACAAGTGAGGAGAATGGAATTGAGTTAGGATAATTGTGCTTTTGTTTCTCTAATTGCTGTTTTTTGTGATTGATACAGGTGCTGTCAATTATTGCTGGTGAGGAATACTAGAGTGGGAGTCGGCGATGGCAATGATGCTGATGCTTGTGGTGTTGGTGAATTGGTAGTGTGTGGCTGTTCCACCCGTTCTCGGTGAATATTTCGACGCGAGGCAATGCGGACTCAATTGTGGTGTTACTGGTGATGCTGTCATTGCTGTTGATGATGCGCAAGCAGCTCGTGCTCTCAGCATTGGCGTAAGTGCTACACTTACAAACGGTTTTCTATTAAACGTGCTCATCCTGACCAATGATTTTAATGTTGAGTGTAGATATGGCGCCGCTGTCCACTTCAAGATCTACCCGATTATCTATGCGTTGGCTTTCCTCGTGGTATGGTTTGTGCTGCGTGAAGGAGAAACATACAGTGTCTGGAGATTAATTATTTTATCATTTTTTATCAGTTTCTCAACGGAGAGTTCCGAGCTGCAAACGCCAAGTGGACTTCCTCGTGCAACTTCTCGCTTTGCTTTTGGGTACAGCTTGCTGGACTGCTTAACCGAGATCGTCTTGTCTTCGGGCTTGTGAGTGGAGGACTCTTCATCTTACTTGCAGCTGCCTGCTACTATCTGTAAGTTTTATTCTAGTATGTAGTGTGAGACCCTGTGCTCTGCCTTATTAACTTTTTGCTGTCTGTAGCTACGGGTTTCAATTTCTGTACGAGGCGTACCTTTACCACTTCACGCGCACGGACAACCGTCACAACTTTTCGGTGTACTTCTACGATCTCTATCTTCGCTACAACACGCCGTCGGGTTTTGGCGTTGGGCTCCTAGCATTTTTGCCTCAGCTCACGTCGCTCGTTGCCATTTCGTTCGCCTATGGTCGTGATCTTCCTTTCGCGCTGTTTGCGTTGACGATGGTGTTTGTCATCTTCAACAAGGTGTGCACGGCCCAGGTACGTATCAATTCCCCTACATCTCTTGAACTATAGCTGACTTTGTTGTTTTGTCACAGTACTTCCTATGGTACACTGCGTTCCTGCCACTTATCTTTCCGCTGACACGTTTGCGACTGAAGTGGAAGGGCGTGGCAATGATCGCTGCGTGGCTAGGAGGCGAGGTAAGGCGTATCAGTTGTTGCCACTTTGCTGAAAACATGATGAAGCTGACATTTGTTTGTGAAATTGCCTAGCTTCACTGGTTGTACTGGGCATATCATCTGGAGATGCAAGGTGTTAACACTTTCTTTCCGCTGTGGCTGGCTGGGCTTGCCTTCTTTTCAGTGAACGTGGTCATCCTTGCCACTATGATGCGACACCACTCGTTCACGCCACTATTTCGTAGCGGCCAAATTCTTCAACTGATGCCAAGTGGCCGAGCTAAAGAGGACTAACTTCGAATAGATAACTTTGTTTCTTGCAACACAATCAATTTAATTATCACTAAACGGCCTTCACTCAGCCAACGCTTTTTGCGAAAATACAGCAATACATCTAACATCACCTGTTACTGTACAGTACTACACTACTCTTACTGAACAGGAACTTTGGGACGCGCGATCTGCTCGTCCACATTCGTCAATGGCGCGTAGCGCACATTGCTGATCTTGAGACGCACGAGGTTCTTGAGGTCCACAACCTGCACGTCTTCCTCGAAGTTAACCTTTTGTGCCTTCGCTTGTAACATCTGAGGCGGCCTGTACTTCTTCAGTAACAGCGATGATACCACCACTGATACTGAAGAGAAAGCCATCGCAAGACCAGCGCACGCAGGAGGCATCATGCGGTGGATCAGCGGGAAGAACATGCCAGCAGCCAGCGGGATGCCGATGAAGTTGTACACGATCGAGAAG
>QOKR01000784.1:0-22921 GCA_016880985.1 Phytophthora idaei
ACTGGCAAATTCGCACCATCGTGCCCTGTTCGATACATGCACTGAGAGGCATCACAAAAATCTTGACCTGAGTGCCTTGATTTAATGCTTTGATACGCCTAGAGTATATAGCGTAACTATCCATGAAGTCCCGTTTCTCCTTCTCCGAGCTCCCCCGATAAATTGGAGGTACCGGTAAGTTCGTGCCTGCTGTCACGGTGACAGAAGGTGCTTCCGGTGGTCGTTGGTCTGCAGGAGATGCAGCGCCTTGAGCAAAAGCCCCCCAACGTGCCTGCAGATGCGGTTGCACAGCCTCTGCCAAGCTTTCAAGACGCTGGTCCTGCAAACCGACTGCTTCCTCAGCTGCTCGAAGCAACCGATACTGCTCTTCCAAATAGTGCCGATGCTCGTCCATCTGACGCTTCATCTCCTGTTACTGCTCTAACAGCGCCGACTGTCGGTCATGTTGGGCCTGGAGATATTCCGACGTTTTTGCCGCAAGGCGGTCCTGTTGACGTTGCACCTGGCCAAGTTGCTCCGCGGTCCGCTGTTGTACCGCTGCTGAATGATGAGCCAGAGCCTCGACTTGGCGACTTGTTCTCATATCACCACTTTGTATCACCGCTGTCCTCGTCGTGGTCTCCTCCAACCGTAGGTCGTGGTCCGTATACGGAGGTAACGGCGGGTACACCGCTACGGGCATTCCGCTAGGTGTATGAGGCACCATTGCCTCGTCGGATTCTTCCATGCTGAGTGCGACCCCCAGTTAAAGAATTCTTTGTTCGGTGTCGCCTTCGAACTAAATGTAGGAGTGAGTTCATTTATCCTAGTTAGAGAACGAACTACCAATATGCATGTTCTCGGGATCGGTCGTTTGTTGCACAACCGCTTCAATCGAGGCTTCAAAACGACTCGTCCCAATGTCTTGGTACAGGAGTTGTTGGGCAGAATCTCAGCAACTTGCTGTACTTGTAGCAACCGCTACAACACAGAGTTCGGTCAAAGCGAATCACAGTAGCCAGACTTATTTGCACCGCATTTCTGGAAAGAACCATTATATTAAAGACAGTATTGTATATTTAATTTCTGTTTTAATAATAGCTACGTGATGAGCTTCCATCTGCCATTGAACCGATTCCCGCAAGGTCTGTCGGCCCCAAATCTAAAACAATCGGTGTACAGATCGCGTAAAACCCGCAGGGCCCCGGCCATCTGGCGGCCAACAAGACTTCAGCGTGAAAAGGTGCCATATTGGCAGTTTTATGGTCATTTAGCCGACGAAATCGACCCTGCGCCATTACATGTAATAAGCATCGGGGCGCTGTAACCGTGACTCATCATGTAAAATCTTGTTTTATTAAGCACTTTTTGTTGGCCCCTTACATTGACGTACATTCGATGAGGCCAATGTGGCAACCTTCAAAGCACAACTTTTAGGGCTTTTTCCACCTCCTTTTCCATTTTGCCATCGACAAACCACATACCCCTCTTCTTCCTACCTTGTCCCATGGCATCTTCGCTCATGTCGATACTTGTCGTAGCTACGACCTTGTTCAGCACTGCTTTTCTATCGCTTACTGCCGATGCCCACCAACTGATTCTGGAGCTCGAGCCTATCTGGAAAACAAACATTAACGACCGAGATACCAGATGGAGACCGCTTGCCTTCCTCGAAGGCCAGGGCTACCCGTGCCAGGCAGACTTCAACGGCTGGCGCGCTCAAAACGGCTACAAGAACTTGCGCGACTTTATGGATCGAGCCAAATACACGACCTCAGTCACCCCAGGCGCTAACCATACTTGCGGCTTAACCAAGCTCAATGGCCCGCCGCGATCCATTCCGAAGGATGGTATGATGAAGTCAACGGGCTACACACACGACGGGCCGTGCGCTATTTACCTCGATGACGTGCTAGTTCTAGAGTATGACAACTGTCACGAGAAGATCACAAGCAAGACATACAAGATCGACTACTCGTCCTGCGAAAAGAAAGGTGGCTGCACGCTATACTGGTTCTGGCTGGGAATCCGTTTTGTAAAGAACCGATGGTCCTGGCAAGTCTACAAGGAGTGCGTACCGCTGACGGCCGGGGATCGTGGCGACGGTCATAACGGCGACAATGGCGGTAATGGTGGCTATGGCGATGTGCCCGGTCAGCGCCAGAACAACCATCGCCAGCAGCTGGGGATATAGGCACTCTGTAGCAGACGACGAGAATGAAGTGCATTACAATAGCGAGTCCCGCGGCATTCTATGCCAGTGCTGACGATTGGTTTTTTCATTAGCGTTCGTATCTCAAACCAAATCAAAGATACACGTTTGCGTTTTTGTAGTTGTGCCCTTAAAGGCATCGTCAAATCCGAGATAGCAGAAAACAAATAGAATGTAAGAAATCTGCACGCCCATGTGTTGGAAATAATAGTAGTAGTACTATGCCATGCACTCTGTGAAGATGCTTGAGTCTCGGCTTTTGAAGTAGCTGGAAAAGTGAAGACTGAACATTATGAAAGTGCTGGTGGCGTTGGTTAGTGCTAACTACAGCTAATTGTAGCTAACTATATAAAGTTCATGTGCGATAGAGCTCCGTGGTGTACGCGTATGCGATACCTCGGCAGATAATTCTTGTCTGGGATCGTGCAATGTCGCTCCTTGTCGTGCGACTGAGTTATACTTGCGACATACTTGGTACTAGATATTAAATCATATTTTTAAAAGTAAAATTTAAATTTTAACAAAGTTAGCATTTAGTTTGGAGATTCAATACCTTGATTAAATTCATTTTATTTTTATTTATTTATTTATTTTGGGGGGGGGGGGTAGAAGTTAAATTCGACAAGGGCCCTGATTGACTGTTTTAGGGTCATTTAGCCGGAATATGTCCGAAATCGAGGCAAAGTGAGCGTAGCTTCCGCCGAGTGTTTTCAGATGCGCCGCTAGCTTTACCTGCGTATTGTACATGGGTTGTTGTTGGTGGGAAGAACATGGCGAGTGATCTTTATTGGGAACGGGTGCTCGAGCTGCTGACAGCGTGCGAACAAAATCGTCTGGTCGAGTTTGTATGATCAATGATAGTGTGAGATACCAAATGCCTTTGTAGTTGGTTTTTAGAACAAGCGGAGAAAGCCACACGGCAGCTTAAGACCAAGTCCACCAGTCACAAGGCTCCAGGATTGTCGCAGCTATTGCCAAGGTTAGATGTAGTCCAGTTCCACAACCGTCCACGGAGCTCATTCAGGCAGTCGTTCTGGGTGTTTGGAGGGCAGTCACCAACGTGCCTCGTCGGACACATCAGCTCGCCTCACCTGGATTCGGATTCTGACAGTTGCGAAAGCTCTCAAATAGAGAGTTTTCATATATTTTCCAATCGCTTCTTCTGCGGCCAACAGAGAAAGTCTCAAGGCGATCTGACGCCTACAGCTTTCGATATGACCGATTGAATGGGACAAAAACTCATTTCCTACACCCGCTGTACGTGGTCATATCGGTGAGTAGGTTGGGAGGGCTGATTAGTAACAGGCCTCGGACAATACCGTATTATATTATACGGTTAGGCTTTAGCTCCGTAGTACTAACGGCAATTTAGTGAAAAACAATAATAATGACGGGACCAATATCAGTATATTGCAGCATCACTACGTCTACTACTACGACATGGCAGGATGGTGATCACCTATTCGGTGTCAACAAGCGACGTGGCGTTCCATAAGTCCCTGTTAGCTCGCAAGAATGCCAACATCTCGAAGTTAGCGAGCAACATGCACGACCGCTGAGGCGTTAAGACTAACTTGCACTGTGAGAACAGGCGTTCCACAGTGTTCGAGGTTGGAGGCACCATTTTGGCTAAGTCGCTGTAGCTCACAGCTACCGCACCATCTCTGCGTGGTTGTTTGCCTCCACGGAGAATCTCACTGGCGTAGTTATCCGACGACCGCTCTTGCCGGTGCTGGTGGACGGTTCAACAACAAAGCGCTCAACAGCACGCGCTTCCGCTGTCGTTAGCTTGCTATCGTTGGCGATCTTCACTAGTGCCGCTTCGAATACCGGTGTGTGGACAATGTTTGCGTTTGGGCGCAAGTAGCTGGCCATGACGGGGTAGTCATCGGTGACTTGGTCGAACAAAAGGCTCACATCAGCCATGCTTGTGCCCTCGTCCTGCAGTGTCTTGCAGACAATATCACGCTTTTTGAGGTGCTCCAGGAGGCCCATCAACTTCTTGTGAGCTGCGCCGGTTGGCACATGCTCCTCGACGGCCTCAACCTGTCGAACAGCATCTCGAATACGCTTGTACCGGAGCACCATCTGAAACGCCGAGGGCCACCGAGTCGTATTCCGTTTGGCAAGTGCGAGGTCGGTAAGCTTTGCCAGCTCTACAGCGTTGTTGCAGTGATGAAGTTGCACCGTGAGCAGGTTCAGACCAGCAAGCTGGGTTTCGTACGCCGTGAAATACCGGTTTACCGCCAGATTGTACCGGTAGCTAGCGCAGCCCACCAACGGTAGCTAGCGATTCTCTGATTGGTACTGAAATTGTCTCTGACTAAAAATGCCACCATCGAAATGTCCTAGTTGTACAAGGCCAGGACTGATTTAATATGCACTTCTGCGTTTTGGCTACCCACTTCTAATGGAGACATTTCCAGCATGCGTACGATCCGCCTTCCCATTACGATGAAAACACCGTAGATAGCCACATAGTGCACAGAAGAGTGGGACCATCCATCCCACATGACGCTAAAGAAATTGCCCATCTCCTTCTTGATCAAAACACCAACATTCCTTGCAACCTTCTGCATGTCGGCCTTCAACGTCTTGGACGATACAGGCTTCAGACGGGACATGGAGCGCGTGAGTGGTTTGTCCACCTCAGAGATGGGCAGGTTTCTCTCCACGATCCAATGCAGCCACTCGTAGCGATGCTGGGTCGTCTCGGAGACAAACCCAAAGCTTGAGAAGGGTGTCGGACATCATCGAGGCGTTGTAGGTCTCTTCAAAGTCAGGATGGGTAGAGTTGAGGCGCGACAGCAGGTTGCTATAGCCCGAACCAAAAGCTGTTGCTTGCAAGAGGCCCCACAAAGCTGATACTGGAAGACACCCTGGCCCTTGTCCTCGAAGAAAACGCGCAGAACTCACGGTTGGGGGCCGTCTTGTCAAATTTGAAAGTGATGAGGGCTCGCCCGAGTTCTGTGCCCGTGATTCGCGGTTCACGGTCCGCAGTCCGCACACTGACTGGTGTCCGAGGCTTCATATCTAAACCGCTTCTAAACCAGTATTTTATTGGTATTATTGAGACAATATCATATTTTATTGACTTTGTGAAAACCCAATAATCAATTATTGTAGTGGAACAATACCGTAATAACGGGATCGATACTATTTTGCCGAGGCCTGGTTAGTGATATGTGGCATCAATCTGACAATGTTCTCGATGTTGCAGTTGTGGGTGTCTATTCCGGTGACACTGGCATCTCCCGACTCACCCGAGAAGAGGGAAGACGGAGGGGAGTATCAGTAGTACAGTGCAAAATGAATGAAACAATGGTTTATGTGCCTTTCACGTCGATATACTTGGGTCAAATTACGCTTACTTGCAGGCAAAACCTCGTGCTGTGCTTTTTTAAAAGTTTCATCACGAAACGGTGGATGACGGGTACTCCCAAGAATTTCGTCGACCACGCCAACATGGTATTTTCAATAATTTCTTATGAAATCATAAGTATATTTATTTTGTTGACTTCCTGAATGTTATTGGTAATTTATTTGCTTAAAGAATCATCTCCCATAATTAATGGAAAAATCCTCTTTACCATTATTGCTTCGCCCACCTCCAACTTTGTTGAAATGTGTTTTTTTAGCGTCGTCCGGACGACTAACGGGTAAGAGCGTCACAGTTTGCAGTCGATCACGCTGGAAATGGTGCTATTCCTGCGCCAAAACGGTGGATAGTGGACAGCACAGACTGTCAATGAGGCCACTCGTTAATCATTAACATACATTATGCTCTTATTTATTTCATTGCTCCTTGTAGATGACATTATGTATGGCTCAGCACTAGCTGCCCAATGCCGTTATTTCTGCTACCCGATAAATATCAATCCATAATCGGGAGCCCTGCATGTAGACCGGAACGACTTTTCCACAATCGGATACCGATTGCTGCAGCACAAGACCTGGGCTGCTCATTTGACCGTATGTATCAGTGGTGACTATATCGACATTCGCCTCTTTATCAGCTCGTTAGCATCTACCGCACCTTGGGCGCCGCTGTACGTGATGCTTCTAGATGTTCATAACGAATGCATTCTTGCTTCAGACAACATGAACGATGTTCTAAAGTCTGCATATTGATGATAACGATCGCATCAAAATATCTCGACCAGCCAAGTGATCTCCTTCATTCCGTTCGAAATTGCTATGTGTAGTTATCAAAACTGCAATGCAGGAACTCTTTTTTTTCCTGGTATACATGCAGGCAATTCTTCAGTCTCTGAGGTGGTCTCGAGTCAAAGGCGAGCTACAAGTACAAGCACCAGTACGATATCGCTGTTCTCTCATCTTTTTTCTTTCGCAAGTCATGATCAATCAAAATCGCAGCACAGCCCTCATCATGTCGAACACGAGCTCACCAACGCAGGTGCTGATATCAGCTAGTTGTTCTTCTTGATCTGGAGCGATTCCGACGAGAACATGGTATCGGTTAGCCACCGCAGCGACGAAGCAAGCGCAGTCAAGCACCAGGCTGGCATTTCCTGCTCGTCAACTGGTTTACCATTAAAGCAACAACAACAAAAATCTACATATCGTTAGACAATCTCATAAAATTTAACATTCGCCGATAGCGATGTATGGTCATTTTATCAGCGACAAGTGGTGATATTATTCGTGCCATTTCTCAATTCTGACTCCCCCTAATAGGCACCAGAAATGCTGCTGTCATCGAGATAATCTTCAACTTTGCCAGACGTGAAGTCCATCGCCAAGTGTTGTGGGAATGAAGCCGTTCAAGCAGAATCGTGTGTTCCAGATAATTTCATCTGAATGAAGCTTTGTTTGTAGCCGTCTCTGGTCAATTGTAAGTTATAAGTTTACTCTTGAGGCGTACCTGCTTAACACTCCGCCTTCCAGTTGCTCTAGCAGATTTCCATCGGGGTTGGGCCGTTGCTCTCGTTTTTTCTATCAATGGGGTGGAAGTAGATGCCACACCAGGCCTCCGTGCGGTTGCGCTTGAAGTGCAGGTCTGGGTCGTACCCACCTGCCATTTGCTGCTGACGACGCAGCTTCTTGGACTCATTAACGCCAAAGTTCGGGCCGCGCTTGCCTCCTGGAACAGGAACCGGCTGCGGTCCGCCAATAACTCCAGGCTGGAACCCCATCATTGCTGCCTCCATCTCCGCTGTGACAGCCTGGTCGATCGGAATAGCTGTGGTAGTCGCCCGCAGCTTAGACACGTCGCTCTCGTCACGTTCTCCCAGCGCCACCTCCATCAACTGCGCCTTCTGACGCTCCAGATCCGCCGCAAACTGGGAATCCTCTTTCTGCTGCAGCTGTCGCCGCTCTTCTGCAATTCTCTGCTGCTCCGCAATAAGCTGTGCAATACGACGCTCCTCGTCTGCCTTCTTGGCGTCATTGGTAGCAATGACAATGGCGTTCTCCTGTCGGTATTGCTTCCACTGCTTCTGGGCCGCCGCCTTCTCGGCTTCGTCACCGTAAACCAAGTCAAAAACTGCAGTAAAAACTCGTCAGTATCAATAGTTTCCAATAACATTGTTTCTGTAGCCCACGTACCGAGATTCTCTAGCATCTCTAGGTAGTCATTATACTCCTCCAGCGTGTCGAAGTCGTCCTCTGTTTTGTTATAACTACCAGCAACATAAAGTACAAAAGATTAGAAATACTTATACAATCACCCCTCAATAGTTATCACAACAGGTATCCTTACTCCTTGGTCACTTTCTTGCGCACCGACGTCTCCTTGGCGAAGTTGAGCTCCTCGATGGTCTTGTCCTGCAGCTGCGACTTCTTGACGGGCTTTTGACAAGCGGGACACGAGATCTCGCGCTGGTGCTGGAACTCGCGCTTGATACAGTGGTCACAACTAGGGGGTACACACAAGGGTTACACTGTGGACAAGAACCTTTACGCAGGCCATTGGAGAGTATACAGCACGCACAATCGGTGGCCACACTTGGAGATGAGCATCTTCATCTTGGTGTTGAGGTAGTTGCTGTCGTCCTCGGCCGACGTGCCGCACACGCAGCAGCGCAGCGCCAGCTCATCCGCTTCATCCCCCGCCGTCATGCTATTTCCTTTCGTTCACGATATTCGATACTGAAGGAGCAGGGTACAGTTGAAGGTTACGTTACCCTGTAACTCATTTACTCTTAGGATACGACATCCGTGGACGGCAAAATGGCGGTGGTGGAGCGCGTCTTGGCAGAGCTCTCGCGGCTGAATGAGGAGGCGTTGGCGTCCCCCACTCCGGTACAATCTACTCCTTCATCTAATGCAGCTCTGGACCAATTCTCCGTGCTCTCTGCTTCGTCTTTAGCTCCTGAGGTGGTGGCGATCGTACCCCACAAGTCTCTGCAACCTCTTCCCCCTTCATCTCCCTTTGCGCTGCCCCCTGTGCGCCTCACGTCCCCATACGGAGATCGACCGACGGTGCAGAAGGAATTGAAGACAGTGGCGCATCCCCTGTTCGCACTGGAGCGTCTGGGACCATTTCCTCGCAGCTGGAAGGACAGTAACCCTGAGAGTAACCCCAAGGTTACGGTTCCGCAGAGTCGCCTTCTGGCTCAAATGCCCATGTCAGCGCCTTGGCAGGAACTCGTTCCAAAGCGGAATTCCATAGTAAAAGACCCATTGAAGATCCAGTACGAGTTTCGAGCCGTGGACGTCTCTAGGACGGGAGCTGATGCAGGATTCAGTAGTGCACTGACCAAGCAGGACGAGTACGCCCGTGGAAAGATGAGCAACAAGCCCTTCTCTCCTGGAGGAGATTCATTGGCGGAATTGGAGACGGAGAAGACCGAGACGGAGCTGAGTCCCATGCAGAGACTTCTGTTAAAGGAAGAGGAGCAGAAGAGGAACCTATTGGTGCTGGGAAATGGCGAAGGACTGGATGAAACCGTGCTGGAGAGTCTGGTGTTTGATGTACCAGGTATAAATGGCTGTTTAACGGCTGAAGATGTGAAGAAAATTGAGAAGAAGGAGGTGGAGCAAGTAGAAGAAGTGGAGAACGTCGGAGTGAACCCGAAAAGTCTGCTGAAGTCGTACTTTGAAGCGGTGGCGGATAAGGACCACGTAGCGGCGATCAGGAGTGCTGTACTGGACGAGAAGGCTGCGAACGCGATGAGGCAGAATGATGACAACACGACGGTCGGACTGGATCAATTGCTGCGTGAGATGGAGGACGATGGAGAGCTCATGGAGCTGGGATTCTCGATGGAAGATAACGAGGAGGAAGCTGGTAAGGATGAGAGACATAATGGAGATACTAACGTTGTATCAAGTGCGGTGGAAACAGCGGATAAGGCCGTGAAAGCGACGTCTGGATCGTCTACTGATGCTGATAGTATCGAGGACCCGGAGACTGAATTGGAAACGATACTGGACTCTGCTGCAGAGTCGAATACACTGACGCTACAGAAGAGAACAAGCCCCACGTCCGAGTGGGCGAGCATGGCGAGTGTCGATGTGCGCAACTTCCACGAGAAGGTCCCCGAGATGGCCATGAAGTACGAGTTCGAGCTGGATGTGTTCCAGAAAGAATGTGTCATTCATCTGGAACGCCACGAGTGCGTCTTCGTGGCTGCCCACACGTCTGCTGGTAAAACTGTGATCGCAGAATATGCCATCGCGATGTCCCAGAAGCATATGACTCGCACCATCTACACGTCGCCTATCAAAGCTCTGTCGAACCAGAAGTACCGCGACTTCCGCACCAAGTTTGGCCCCGACAATGTCGGTCTTATTACAGGTGATGTCAGCATCAACCCAGACGCGAGTTGTCTGGTCATGACGACGGAAATCTTGCGCTCTATGCTGTATCGTGGCGCTGATATTATCCGGGATATTGAGTGGGTTATCTTCGATGAGATTCACTACATCAACGACAGTGAGCGTGGCGTAGTATGGGAAGAAGTGATAATCATGCTTCCTGAACACATTGGCATGGTCTTCCTCTCGGCTACTACGCCGAACCACTTGGAGTTCTCGGACTGGATTGGTCGTACGAAGAAGCAGAAGATCCACGTGATCTCTACGTACAAACGTCCTGTCCCTCTTCAGCACTTCCTCTATGCTGGGAAGGAGCTCTTCAAGCTGTATGACGCCTCCACTGGATACCTAGCAAATGCTCATGGTGCAGCCAAGGCCAAGCTCTTCCCGGCGTCAGACAAATCGAAGGCTGGTGGTCGAGGTGGTAGAGCTGTTGCACGTGGTGGCGGTAGTAGTGCCAATGCCCGTAGCATCCGCACATCAGGTGGCGACCAGGGCGAATGGACCAAGCTGATTAACACCTTGAAGGACAAGTCGTTGCTGCCTGTGGTCGTATTCGCCTTCAGTAAGCGTCTGTGCGAGGAGAGCGCAAGCAAGTTGGCCAAGCTTGATCTAAGCAGCCCATCAGAGCGGTCAGAAATCCACCTCTTTCTGGAGACAAGTGTGCAGCGATTACAGGGATCAGACCGTGAGTTGCCTCAAGTGCTTACGATGAAGGAGATGCTTAAACGTGGCATTGGCGTTCACCACGGTGGTCTACTCCCCATTATCAAGGAGATGGTGGAAATCTTGTTTGGTCGTGGTCTAGTGAAGGTTCTCTTCTCGACGGAGACCTTCGCTATGGGTGTGAATATGCCTGCTCGCACTGTTGTGTTTAACGGGATTCGTAAGCACGACGGCAAGAACTTCCGCGATCTTCTACCAGGCGAGTACACGCAAATGGCTGGACGCGCTGGTCGTCGTGGGTTGGACTCAGTTGGTACTGTTATTATTGCGTGCTGGAGCGATGTCCCCGAGCCCACGTCGTTGAGGACGATGTTGGCAGGGAAGGCGACGTCACTCTCCAGTCAATTCCGCCTGACGTACAATATGATCTTGAACCTCTTGCGAGTGGAAGTGCTGACAGTTGAGGACATGATGAAGCGTTCCTTCTCAGAATTTCACACACAAAAGGCACTGGCCTCCAAGAACATTCCCAAGTTGATTCAGAAGGGCAAGTCCTTGTTGCAGCAACTCGAGCGCTCGCTTGTGGAGGATTACCCACATCTCGAGGCGAGTGGAGAGCTGGCACAGATGCAGGAGTTCTACCAACTGAAGCGTGACAAGCGGGAGCTGGAGAAGAAGCTGACCAAGTGGCTTCTCGCCAACAACATCCAGGCAGCAAAGAATGCAATCGCACCTGGACGTATCGTAATTCTCAACGTAAAGGGGCTATCATCCGATCAACTGGCTCTAGTAGTGCGCACAAATGCAGCCGTGGTAGGCGATGGTGGAGCTGCTCGGTCAAAGCTTTCGTTTGAAACGGAGCTACAGAGTACAGCGACCAGTGATGCAGGTCAGAAGGGGGTGTTCAAGTCGATCATGGTGCTCACTCTCTGTCCAGACGACTACGAGCCTCCTACAGTGGAGATGCGATCAGATACCAAGAAGAATCCTCATACTCTGATGGGCGGTCGTATGCTACGCAGCAAGAAGGACGATGACGATCGTATGTTTGGACGAATGGGTAAAAAGGGGGAAACTGAGAGTCAAGAGAGTGCGGAGCTTACTGCGCCGTCGACTGCTACGCTGCTGGGAAGGAAGTACGCTGTACTGGAAGTTCCTGAGAGCTGCGTCGAGAGTGTGACCTCTATTGTAGCGTCGACTGTGAACACCAAGACGCTGGTATCTTCCTCGTCTAAGAAGGAACTCGCCAGTAGCATCGAGTTCCTGACTCAGCTCGAGAAGGACGCTGCTACAACGCAGAAGGCAGCGATCACGTACGTCGACTTGATGGGCGAGCTCAAGGTCAACGATCTCGAAGTCGCGACAGGTTACACTCAGTGGCAGCAAATGTACTCGATGGTGCTTAGTCACCCGTGTGCGACCGACTCGCCGTCAGTGTCTCGTGTCATGGGGAAAGTGGAGAAGATCTTCAAGCTCAAGGCCTACTTGGTGCGCATGACTCGAGAGCTCTCGAACGATTCTCTTTCGCTCTTCCCGGACTTCCAGCAGCGACTGAGTGTACTGAAACGACTCGGATACATCTCTGAAGGTGGCGTCGTGCAAGTTAAAGGACGTGTGGCCTGTGAGACCAACACGTGCGATGAATTGGTGCTGACCGAGATGATTTTCGAGAATGTGCTGGCGAATCTCGAGCCTGAAGAGATCGTGGCAGTGCTTTCTGCTCTTATCTTCCAGGAGAAATCACAATCCGAGCCAGCGCTGACCCCCACGTTGGAGAACACTCGCGAAGTGGTTAAGAACATTGCAGAGTCGCTGGGCCTCATCCAGCTGGAACAACATCTTGAAATCGACCCTGCAGTCTACTGCAAGGGTGCGCTCAACTTCGGGTTGATGGAGGTTGTGTACGAGTGGGCACGAGGCATGCCCTTCAAGCAACTCTGCGAGCTCACAGACGTGCAGGAAGGCTCAATCGTCCGCTGTATCACTCGTCTCGATGAGGTTTGTCGTGAAGTACGCAACGCTGCACGCGTAATCGGAGACCCGCAACTCTACCGCAAGATGGAAGTCGCGTCTGAAGCCATCAAGCGCGACGTCGTGTTTGCAAGCAGCTTGTACCTGTCCTTATCGAAGTAAAAACACAGTTGTTATCCGGTGTCTGAAGGATCTATTCTACTCGATTCCTAGCTAGCCGAACCGCACATGCGAACCCCCGTTCGCCTTTGAAGAATGGCTGCGTGCAGCTGTTGGTACCGCATTTTGCACTGAATCTTGGCCAGCAGCGGGTTGCTCGTCGGCACTGTCGGACTGCCGATTCAACTGCTCCAAAGACTGACGACAGTTGTTCGCGTATTCTTCTACCATAGTTTTGCGTCGTGCTGTCAGTTGCAGCTTCGAAGAGCCCAGTACAACGCCCAGGACACTTTCCAAACACATGAGGCGGTCTCGGCGCTTGGCTTGGTGCACCACCTTCTCCACAGTCTCCACTAGCGTGAAGAGCGCAGTGGTCAGCGACACCAGCTCCGAGTGCTCAACCCCCGACCACAATGAGTCCATGACTGTCACCATGCGACTCAGATTCACGTCGTACGCGCCCAGTTCAAACTTGTCACGCAAAGTGCGCACCTCCCGCGAGCAGCGATGCAGCAATGCTCGAGCCTTTTCAACTGACTCTGCCTTCTTCTCCTTGGTACTGTCACCAGATTTGGCCTTTTTCGGCTTTGCAGAAGCCGCAGTACTCGTCATCAGTGCCGTTTCTCCATCATCAGGCAGCGCAATCGCCCGCTTTTTCTTGCTCTTCGTAGCTGATACCGGCGCTACGTCCGACGTCGACTGCAGTCTCTCAATTTGATTTTTCACATTCCTAAACAAAAAACAGCAACATCACTTTACATTAGTGTACGTGCCACAAATGGCCACAAATAGTGTCGTCACGTACGTGAGCCACTCGTTAAGTTCCGGACACTTGACTTCAATCTTCTTGAGCGACTTATCTAGCCGAGCCAGGCGCTTGTCTGCCTTGCCATCTCCTTTCGCCAGCTCGAGAGTATGAGCAACAACCTTCTGCACGTACTTCTTCCACCACTTTTTCTTCTTGTCGTCCACTTCTTTCAGCACTGGCATCAGTCTCTCCAAGTGCTTAATCTGGCTCACTGCCGTCTCAAACTCCGTTGTCACCAGGATCTGCCTCGCCAGTGTCTTGGCCCCCAGGAACGGCGCACTCGACGTGGTTTCAACCTCCTCCTTGACTTCAAGATCCTCTTTTGCCATATCTAACGTTCCATTTTGTGGCTTCCGACCCGAAATTAGCGTATTCGTAGCCGTTTCTAATTGGCGCTGAAGCATTTCTAACTCGTCAAGTAGCTCGCTAGACACTGGGGCCCGTTGACTGGCGTGCAGCTTGCGTGTGGCGTCCTCCACCTGCTTGGCCTCCCCCATGGCGGCTGTGCACGCGCGCATTTGGCTCTTGACATGCTGCAGATCCTGCTCTAGAGCGCGGCAACAGTACTTGCGGCGCGTACCCTCGTCCAGCCGCACCAGGATGCGCTTGAAGCCGCTCACGCAGACTTGCTCGGCTTCCAACGTCTCCATTTTAGAAATGAGTGGTGGCCGTACACAAATACAACACAATTGATACATAACTGCTACACAACAGACACATCAACAGTTTCAAATGTCTTGATAGCATACACGAGTGTACAATACGCTTTACATTCTGCAAATGGCTTCAAAATACAATTGTACGAAGCAGTGCCTACACTTGCATCAAGCAATGCACGCTGTGTTTGTGGGTCATCGCGTCGGCGTTTCCTGGTTTTATGATGGACCTGCCTGTCTTGATTTTAGCTTTTCTCGTTTTGATTGGAGAAATTCTCATTTCGATCGAGAAATGATGGCGGCACTGCCGATTCTGCAGAGGCTAAAGCTGTTGAAGTTTACGAAGGCAAGATATTACGCGGTAGATTATGAAGTGTCAGTGAGTTTATCCTGGGCTTCACGAGGGTTTGAAGCTTTGGGTTTTTAGAAAGCGCAGGAGCAGTTTGGGTATTCTGTTTTGCATACATGTAGACCCTCCATTCGTCTCACATTTAATAAAAGATGATTTTTTAATAATACCTACGTTCAAAATGACATCCAGGTCTGGGCAATTGCATGCCGTAACGTTAGCACGTTCACATGCCAGTCAAGTGAACCGCGCGTACGTACCAAAACCGTACTGACACCAATTAGAATCTACCTTTCCGGCAGGTACGTACGCGGAACTACCAGTAGTATGCGCGCACGGATACATGTGCTGAAGTCTGTTGTAGTGAACATCGCTCCGATTTGAGTAACGTTAATACGACTTGCGACGGCAGTATCAAATTCAATCCCCCAATATGCAGACAGGTTAGGGGTTGTGAGCTATTTGTTTAAGTACGACTACGGCTGGTAAGACGTTGATGTAAGTTTTGGACTTTATGGGATATTGAAAGTCATCTGTTTAAATACGTGCCGTTCATTGGCTGTAATGTGGTGACCCTTATGACAAAGCGGTATTTGTGTATCAGTAATCTGCCATCGTAATTCTGGCATAATTATATTCCCATCTCAGCCTTAATTATCCCCTTAGGGAATCTTAATTCTGGGCGGTTTTAGGGTGGCGATGTCGAGGCTAAATAAATGCTGGTCAGCGACGTTAGGGGACGAGCTCACAATCTTAGGCATAATTAAATTAAATTAAGTGTCGATCGCCTATTTATGGATCTAGTTCCGCCTGAATTAGTCCACCGGCCTTTTAAAAGGCTAAAGGCATGTAGAAATGCTGCTCCCATCTCGCTGCGCATCGATTGAAGTATGCTGGAGTCTCCAGCCTGGAGAAGTACCTGATCGCCGATCAGTGATCGGTAAGCAGTGGCTGACCATTTCACAATCGTCCCTTACACGCGCAGACCCTTAGCAAGACCCCCCTCGCCTCTGAAGAAGCCCACCAACCATGCGCGCGACCCAATTCATGCTGCTGGTACTGCTGGTGAGCTGCAGCAGGATTGCAACTGCTGCAGTGTCCGTCGAGAATAATGGCGTGGCAGCTGCCTCCCACCACGGACACGTAATCGAAGACCACCGCTACCTCAGAGACAGCAAAATAACCAAGTCAAAAATGAGTGACGAAGAGAGAGCCGTAACTCCCCAGTTTGGCCAGTTGTATTGGGGCATTTTGGCCCAGCTCCCAACAGCCATCAGAAACAGCCCTGTGGGCAAGTTGTTTGCATGGTTGGGACGCTTGTTAGGTAAAGGAATAGGAAAGCTGTATACAGCTTTTGCGAGGAAGCGCTATTATGGATAATACAACAGCACCTGAGTAGACAACGGGGATGAATCGAGAGCGATAAACAATCAAAGCAAGTTTTCGAGAATTCCTTCTTTATCAGATTCAGTTATAATGTCACTCTGCTGGCTTTGAACCAGTGGATGTCTGGAATGCGCCTGAGACTGACTGAGTAAGCTTTGGGTAAACCGGGACTATACCGCTAATACTGCGTGGGTCGATATGGCATGAAGAGGGTCTACTTGTCGATCTCTTGCATCTTTGAATTCACCGATCGATTAACACTCTGCAACGCCCTTAGCGCTCCAAAACATTTTCAGGGTAACGCTCTCAGGATAAATCGTTAGGACTGCCACTGCTTTCGAATTCCTAGCAAGCGCGACATTTCACGTATAAGTCGCCATGGAGTCCTCGTCCTCGAGCGTCTTTTGTGATGCAGCGCTTTTTGGATATCTCGCCGACATTTGCTTTAACCATGTACGCTTTTAGGAGTGTCCGCAGCACACATGATCACAGATCTGGCCATAGATTTCATGTCGAACACGTTAAGCACGGTTGTTGCACCTCGCTGGTTTGGAAACTCTGAAAATCACCTGGCTTGGATGCTGAAGCCACCGAAATATGTTCCAGTAACGTGCAGACTAAGACCGGGCTCTGGTGCTTTTCTTTGATAGGTGCGAGCTGGTCATGTATCATTCAAGCCAACGTCTGGATTTGCCAACGAATTGAAGCGTCCGAGCTGCAAATGGCACGCGATCTAGCCTATCACCTCTATGGTATGTGCAATAAATACTACAGTATCCTTTGCCATCGCAAGTGGGGGCATCAATGACATCCATCTTGTCCGTACAGATATTTCAAGTCAGGGCACATTCGCTGAAGTGTTGATTCGGTTGATTCCGTTGAAGCTCCTGCGTGAAAAATAAATAAATAAATGCGTGGGATGATAATCAACATGAATTGAGCTAGAAATTACAGTAGAGCATGAGCTCTAGGACATCACTTGAGCCTAGATAAGTTAAATATTTGTAATGGTCAACCAAGACACACCAGGTTAGCGGAGAAATCCAAAGGTAAAGCAGCAAGCTATCGCTGGAGTAACTTACTGTGAAAAATACATTTCACTAGCGTCCGATAAAGTCAGTCGTCCATGGCGCCCGCTTGGAGAGAGAAGCCGCCATATCCTGCTGGATTACTTGCAAGTCGTTGGCAACTTCAGAAGCTGTTGGTCGTCTGGCTGGGTTTCCAGCGACACATCGTTTTACTAACTCCTTCAGTGCTTGCTCACAAGTGCGCCGAAGCTTGGGATACAGTGTGCCTGTTGCGACTCGATGCATGATTGTCGTATCTGACAAGGCCTTTCCAGTGGGCCCACGAGTGTTGCTGTAGGGGATTCTGTTCGTGTCCAGCTCCGTCAACAAGACACCAAAACTATAGATATCAGAAGAGCGATCGTAGTCGGTATCTCCACGAATTACTTCGGGCGCTAACCAGCGACTAGTACCAACTCCGCCTGACATCGTGTTGTTGTCTGATCGGAAGCGAGACTTGCCAAAGTCGCTGAGCTTTGCCTTCAAACTCGAAGAAAGTAGCACGTTTTTCGACTTGATATCGCGATGTAGCAATGGCGGCACGAAAGAGTGTAAATACACGAGTGCTTCGATAATGCTGATAGCAACTCCGAACTTGTGGTGTGTCCATCCCATTGGGGTAGTTGGGCTGGACAAATATCGACGCAGATTGCCCCCTTCCATATACTCGATAATCATCTGTAGATCGCTCTCCATTGTCCATGCAGCACCTACAAACTTCACAATATTCGGGTGATCAAAGTTGGCGACTAGTTTGATCTCCTCCACGAAAGCTGCCAAATTCTTCTTTGTGTATCTGTCGGATCGAAGACGCTTGGATGCGAGAAGCTGAAGATTTCGATAACGTACAAGCCAAACAGCAGCGTACCCTCCTCGACCAAGTTGTTTGATGTCCATGATAGAAGCGGCACGGAGCTGCAGTGATAGAAGTTCATAGTCATCCCAGATCGACGTCGAATCACCTGGTTTCATGCTTGAGTCAGCGTACGTTGGCCTCACAACGGATGCATACTTCGAAGTACTGATGCTGGAAGCTTCGAGCACCGGAACGTCAATACTGTCGTCATCACCTCGGGAGGAAGTGAGAATACCCATAGAGAAATTGCTGGAATGTCTCTTGATACGCTTATTTGAGGCATTGTAGCCAGAGCGCAGCCTCTGTTTCTGGCGATTACCGTTTTCTGGCGAAGCGGAATGATCATCGTTGTAGGCAACCGCAGCGTTCCACTCGGGATTCCTTGATCTTTTCTTTTGCGTGGCAATGAACAGGAAGATACCAGCCAGAGCTACAGCTGAGACGCCGTAAACGATACCTAGTACCATGCGTGTGACTGTCGAAGACACGCCAGAAGTAGTCGAATCCAAACCATGCACTGGAGTTGCCCCCGACGCATCAGAACCATTTCCAACGTATCCAGAGGAGTCTCCATCCGTAAGGCATACTGTCACTCCGTTTAAAACACTCTGCTCCGTATCATCACACCCCACAGCGACTTGGAAATCCGATTCAGAGAGCCCCAGCGTGTCCAAATTCCTCAAAAAGTTCACTTGATCGGTTGTAAAATATCGGGATGAGAATTTGTTCCCCACTAAGTTTCTACAACGTCAACAGCGAAATTCATGTGGTTAATATATCTCGACAAAATAGCAGGCATAGATCATCAACTTACAGGGACTTCAACTTTGAGTGGCTGTAGATGGCAGCAGGAATGCTGGTCAAGTTGTTATTGCCGAGATACCTAGACATTCCAGCATTAATACAAATGTTAGCATACTTAGTACACCATCTTGCCAACCTCGCCCATCTTGCCCGTACAGATATTCTAAGTCAGGAAAAGTTCCCTTAAAAGTGTTGATGTTGTTGCTCTCCAAGCTCCTGCATGAAAGAAAAGCAAAGCGTGTGATGATTAACCCGATTTATCAACATGACCCGAGTTTGGAACCATCTCGTACAAAGTGGTGATGGAATCGATCACATCATTCGAGCCTAAAGTAGTTAAATAGTTGTAATCCAGCAGCCTGGTCGCAAAAAAAAACACAAAAAATGAGCTAAACAAAACCCGACAGTACTGGAGCAAGCCGTCGCCTACAGTCGCTGTAGTGATACCATATTGCTTAGTTCCGTTGGGAACGCTTGTATGAGCGTATTGCTGAGGTCGAGCGTCTGAACTGACGACGGTAGATAATCCGGTAGCAAGTCAATTTGCGTTCCCAGATCGAGATTTTGAAGCGCCACCTTCGTCACCTCCGTTTGCAGATAAATAAAACTTGAGGTCAATGATATTCTGGAGACCTTGCCTTTGGGGTATTCCGACACAGCAGCTCCGCCAGATACAATGCTAAACGGTAAAAAACAAAAAACAAAAAACAAATCATCATTCAAGATATACATAAGACATCAAGAAAAAATAAAAATAAAGTTGTTACTTGTGAAGACAAATCGATCGTTCCTAGAGTATCCACTTGATCATTCGACACTGAAGGCCAGTCTTTCGTCTCATCCGGGTATCCGGTCAAGTCCGCGTCGCTGTAGTTCCCTGCTGCCACTTCTTGCCCACTCCGATAGTCGCCAAACTCCACCAGCACAACTAGAGTTGTCGAGCTATCGTCAACGCTCAAGCAGTCGAACGTGCAGTTTCCATCCGTTTTGCAGTCGGAACCCACGCAGTCGCTGGCCAAGCTGAAACCTCGACACAAAGCGTAGTCGTCGCAAGCTGAACAACCTCCGGTGGTGAGTGTTGAAGGGCCAGCAGCACACTCGGCGTCGACAAGGCTAAGTATTAGAGTCCAAGCTAGCCCCAGCGACCCCAGATGCTGAATCCAAGCGTGGCCTGTTGAAGCAACTGCCATTAATGCAATATGACTGCCGCTGATGACAGGCCCGGCGGTGCCAATCCAAGGACAATGCAAAGGAGCGGCGTCTAGTGAAATTGCTCAGATACAGGTGGTGCAGCAAAACCGAGGCACCAATGCTTTGAACTTTGTACTGCTACAGTACATCGAAGTGCATGCACATGTACTCGTTTCAATCGGGCTTCAATTCCTGGTGAAGGTAGGGAAGGAAGGCTCAGTGCTGCCAGCAAGTCGTATTCACGAAGTTTAAACATGTACCGGGAACAATGTACACCATAAGCTTACATGCATTGAGCAAATCGCTTGGATAGAGCATGCGGAGTTGTGCCACGTCATTCCAGAGGGAATGCATTAGCCTTTCCGAAGGAATCGGGTGTACCGTAAACTTTATGATATTTTTCTTTAGATATTATTTATTACAAATTTGACATCATATTAACTGCTCATGCATCAAGCAGCAACAACGTCCTGTTTTGGCGTACGTGGAGAGAGCTCAAAAAGAAGGGGTGGACTTCTGTGAGGCTGAGGGCGAGGGACTTGGAGCGCAAGTGGAAGTACGTACGTCCAGATGGGAATCCCAACGGCATCAAGGGCGTGAACTAATTTCATGGGGAGGATGCGTTGCTGGATTACCACACTGCAGGTACGATATGAGCGGGATGTGGAGCTGGTGCTAGCTGTATTGGCCATTGTACTTGTTTATGCGTTGTGTTAGCTCCGAAGGGGCCTAGTGCTGCGGCCGCGCATGCTCCACATAGTATTCCTGCTGCTGTGTCGGCGATACCAGCCGCTGTGGCCCCACGACATCTGCCGCTCCGCGTCATCTGCGAAGACCCGGCAGGATACTGTGCGGAAATCACCCGCCAAGCAACGCCGGAAACCACAGAAGGCAGCAGCGACGGGCAAACGCCGGAGATCATGTACGTATTCCTGCATATTCCGGATATCACATGCACGCTATGCAACATAGCTAACGTACACTATGCCTCAGCTCGCGTCAAGCCGCCCTCCTATGACAAAGAACTTTCTGGAGCCTCACGTACGTTGACACTGTATATGCACGTTTGAGTGTGCACACGTATGCAAGCTAACAAATGTAATATGCACTATTAGCTGATGACGCAGACTCCGATGAAGAAGAAGCCCCAGTCCCTTCTGCGCCAGTCGCAAGTGCAACCGGCAATACCGTGCCGCAACCTGCTATGTCTGTAGGACGTCAAGCGCAGGATGAAGACGGTGCTGATTTTGACGACGAAGGTGGATCAATTGCTAATTCAGTCGAAGAAAAGAACCGGGTAAGCATGCATATGCATACCTAACAATTCTGCTTGCATTATACAGATCTTCTTGCTGATACTACTGACAACCTGAACGTGACGGCCACGAGACTAGAGAAGTCGATTATGATGCTCTCGATTCTGGATATGATGCCGCAAATGATGATGTTGTGACGGATACTGAATCCGAAGAAGTCGATTGACAATCTGATGCCAGTGACAACGACGAATCCGAGTCAGACCCCGGACGAGACGAGATGGACATCGCCATGGCGAAAACATCCCTGGATCAATTTGGGGGAGCGGATGCAGTCCTCACGGGTAACTTACAGAACACGGCATTGCGATACTTCGCGTCTTCAGGCTGGGGGACAAATTACGAACCAGATGTGTATGGTGAGCTGCAGACCCCGTGCGTTCCGGTGAAAAGTTCTGGGAGCTATCCTAGGCTTCGGCACGGCTATGCAGGACCGACACCGGAGGTGCTGCGACAAGGAGACTCGCTCATGGCGTTGTCCTTCTACTTTACGCCTGTTGCCTTATGGCAGCATATCGCGATATGTTCAAACAAGTACCAGCGCGATATGCTGCAGGTTCGTGTTGACGATGCGTACAAGCGCCACATGTCGTGCATCCCGACACTAGAAGAAGATATGTATACCAAGAACTGCAAGGAGTGGCTCCAATCAAGCCACACGAGCTGTGCCGCTTCGTCGACTTATTGATCGCGCGGACTATTTGCCTGAACCGTGAAAAGATCGCGAATCATTGGAAAACTACAGATGAGGGAGCCATTCCTCGCGAGGCTTTCAATTCCGTGATGTCCAGAGACAGATTCATGGAAATCTGCAGAAACCAACATTTCAACGACAACGATGACCCCCGAGCTCTGACTAATCGAGCCTGAAAAATACACAAGGTGGTAGAAGTGCTCCAGAAAACTTTCCGTGAAGGGTATGTGGCACTTGCAGAGCTCTTGTTTGATGAAGCGATGCTTCCCAGTCACAGCAGCTTCAGCAAAATGCGAGTCTACATGAAGGCAAAATCGCACACGTGGGGGACGAAGCTATTCATGCTCTGTAGTGCGCACACTGCCTACTGCATCAGGTATTTTGTTTTGGCTCCCGATTTTGCATATCCTGTATTATTCACTTTACTAACGCAATTATGTTTTTTTTCGACGTGCATTATGCAGATTTGGGGTGTATTGTGGCAAGAAAAATCACACAAGCGACAACGCGCCACAAGACAAGAA
The DNA here is from genome assembly GCA_016880985.1 of Phytophthora idaei. Lineage (NCBI taxonomy): Eukaryota > Oomycota > Peronosporomycetes > Peronosporales > Peronosporaceae > Phytophthora > Phytophthora idaei. The sequence continues at coordinate 22,421 of QOKR01000784.1, forward strand.
AGAGGGGGCTGCGGCCGTTGTGCGCAACTTGAGAGCGGTGTTTGCGGATGCTCCGCTTCAAGCAAAGAGGCCGGTCGTGATTGACCGCTTCTACACATTGGTCGCTCTGTTGATTCAACTACTGAAGATGGGCTATTATTGTGTGGGCACCATTTTGACGAACCGCGTAGGCTACTGCAAGGAGGTTATATGCAAGAACAAATCGAGACCAAACGGTGTGGACTGAGGTTCATTCAAAATAGCTGAATTTACTAAAGTACCTGGACTACGTGCAATTTGCTGGATGGACTCAAAGCCCGTGATTTCTTGGCGTGGGGGGGGGGGGGGGGGGGGTTTTACCAGGTTCGCCCGGAGGGCCGGATTCGGTGAGAAGAAGGAAGTTGTGGCCTTTGGCGTGTACAGGGATCACACCAAGTTTATAGGGGCATCCACCATCTATGATAAATCGTGTCTGAAGTGTTATTACATTGACCGACCTGTGACATTTGGGACGTCTTATAA
>QOKR01000785.1:0-22904 GCA_016880985.1 Phytophthora idaei
ATTTCCTTCTATCAATTAGATTAGCAGGGTTCTGACAGCCACCGGATGGCAGAATACCTTTCATATAGGATATCAGTTTTAGGAGGAAACCCAGTCCAGACATAAATCATAAATAACAGTTCTCATTTTAACCCAAAACGGCTTTTAGCTTTTATTATTTTAGTAAATCTATACTTTCGGATGAAAGTATAGTTAATCTAAGTTTAAGCAAACTACGCTTCCTCGTACACGTGCGCTAACGTGTAAGCCGAAGTAGTGGGCACAGAGTTGGCCCATTACAAGTGCTACCAGGTGTGACAGGGTCACACAGCACCTTGCGCTGAGGAAGTGCTATCTTCCGAGAGTATACAAACTCTCTGTGAACGGCTGTTCACGGGTCCTTTTGCTCGGGAGGACTATGTACCAACAGGTAGGTAAGTTTAAGACTGAGTGTATTTATAGGTGGTTCTAAATGCTTCTACATACTAACTGTAAGTCATATATAATGGAATCTAGATGTTATCCTATTGGTTGGCCGTGAGAGCATCTACCCATGACATCGGTGACGTGGCTGTGGTGTTGCCACACCACCCGCCACTCCGAAGAGTGAATGGGCACTCTTCGTGTAACCCCGTTACACCAAAGTTACCGGGATTAACGGCTTTTTTGCAACCGGGGTAAAACAAATACTTTTGAAGTAAAATCGTGAAAACGGCCAAGGCCGTAAAAACGTGTACGTGGCACTCTGTCGCATTCGAAATTCGCCTTTTTACAGCCTGTTGCAATAAATCGATCGGTTGCAAAAAAGCCGTAAATTCCGGTATCACGGTTGAGAGGATTGTTTGGATCGATAAACCTCCCTTAGCTAATATACATGTACCCGTGGAACAGCTTTTGATCAAGTATAGCAAGCTGATCAGTGTGGTAACGCGGCTGATGTGGTACACATTTATGAGATTTAGTGAAATTCGAGCGAAATATTTCAACTTGCAAATATCGGGAAATATTTGACTGTGAAGACGATCCCGGGCCCTTTAGGATGTTGATTTCCGATGAAAAGTGCATCGAATGGAAGGACACGTGATTTCTTGAAATATCGTATCAATGTGTGCAGCTAATTCCCACCAAAACCTTTGTTTTGACTTTTAACTGGCCACTTTTTTCTATCATCAGAATGTATCAAGTTTCAACTTAGACAGTACTATCAAGAAAAAGTATCAAATACGATAGGATGTCCCGTTATACAACCTCATCTTAGACAAGTTCATCTGTATAAGTTATATTATTACCGCCCGCGTGAAGAGAAGGAACTTGAGTTGATTTATTAGTCCTTGATGGCCACTACTTTTGTGGTTTGTGGTGTGTAACCTCCCAAGAACATGTCACGTACCAACTTAAGTCGACTTACTTGGCCGACTTGGATCCATGAATTAAGTTCGCGAAAAAGCGATGAACTCACAGGTTGCTTGTACATCTCTCACATTCTGACCAATTAACATATTCATTCGTAAACAAGCATGCGTCCACTTTTTAAAGCGGTCCTTTACTGAAATGAATGTGACTGCATTTTCGTCTCAACTACTAGCCATTTGTGAGCCACTTGCAAGTTGAGTCGCTCGCAGAGACTCGATCGTAATGTTTGTCGGCGTCACACACTGGGCGATGACGACAGCCCCTAACCATGGACCACTATTGCTGGACCACGTCCGCAGAATAAAAGTTTAGCGAGGTAGCATCTACAGCTGAGTATTGATATGACTGTGCTCTGCCGTTTTTGTTTTATTCTGTCTCGGAGATTTACCGACTGTTTGCTTGTAAAGGGGCCCCACAAAATGAGTTAACAAGATGCTAAAAACATTTTTGCTATAATTGAGAAACCCCTTGGACTCATCTGAGGAGTTCACGCTTGCAATGGCAACGGCCTGTTGAGAGCACGTAGTCAGTCTGGTGAAGGTTTCTTTGATTTCTAGGTTATTGTACTGGCGAGATGAAATGATACACCAACTTTGGAAGCCAATAGCGAGGGGGTAAATTTTCAAAAGAAAGACAGCGTTAGAAAGCTCTGTATTTGCTCATTAAAGTAAGCCTTTCCACTGCATTTATATCGCCTTCAGTGACAAAGTATATTTAAACAAAAAACTTGTCTTCCACATTAGCCCAAAAACATTCGGGGCTATGTACTACCCAGCTGTTTCCTGTTTGGCCTTTACGGTAAAATACCCAACCTTCACAATTGAATACGAAACCGATTGTGAATAACCTCTAACATTGTATTCTTATAAGGCAATCTCGTACTCGAGCGCTGGTATCCATCTCGCCCATGATGGTACTGCAATGGACCTTGTCGGTGGCCTCGCCGGCAAGATCCTGCAGCTCTTCCATAGTAGGCGCTTGAGCTATCTCCGATGGGGGCTACTGTTCAACGGACGTACCTTCTGCAACGTGATTTACGTTGCAGTAACTTTCGTCCAAATACACCTCAGTTAACTTTGGTACCAAACGCGCAGAGAGGATTGCCAGCTTCTTTTCCAAGTATGCATTTCTAAATGCCACGTTTACCTTGGAGTCGGCCCTCGGGTCGCGCTTACAACCTCTGATGTAGGAAACATCCATTCGCACAAGTTCCTCTCGCATGGAATGGTCTCACCTTTCAGAGTTTTTAGCTCAGAACATATGATCTTGGACGTGGTTGGTTTACGCGATATATTACGGTCATTTATGATTTCCGTAATAAACTCGCGGTAATTTTCAACCTCCGACATCCGGGGGCACCGCAAATGATTCCTTGCCGTGTACGTTGTAGGCAGCCAACACACGCGCAACCATGCTCTCCGAAACCTCCAAAGACTTGGCAACGCGCTCGCGCACAGCTCGTCCCAAGGGATCCAGCCGTTGCTGAGCCTCGGTCAAAAAATACTTATGCGTATGCACAATGAGCATCTTGTCCTGGGGTGTTCGATAAACCATAGCGGATAAGAAAATGAAAGCAAACCGCCTGCGATGAGAAGTATACGATGCCGGAGAGCCAACCATTGCTATGCTGGTCTTGCTGTCAGCGTGGGTTCACTTTTGGTAACGTTACACTGCTTAATGTGAAGTTGGTGTATCATTTCATTTCGCCAGTACAATAAACTTTATCATAAAGAATGACAGCTGCTATGCACTTCTTAATTGTTACTAATATGTATTAATACTTCCTCTGTCCGAAAATATAAGGCCGCCTCCAATACGTATTTAAGTGCGACGTGGCTGGACAGAGGAAGTATTTTAATATTAAAATAGTATTTATATATATTTTTAAATAGACCGGAATCTGGAAAGAATGAGCTGCGAGGCTCGATATGAATGAATTTTCATAGCGGACGCCTTAAATTGTTGGTACACTGTGGAGATAGTCGAGCACCTGAAGACTTCCCTGCTTGTCCAACACATGATTGTACTCGGAGCATCCAGAGGATTGAATACATGCCGGGCAGCCATCGGGGCACGAGCACTCGCTTGCAATCGTCCAAGCCTTTTCAATCAGCTATTATATCCCAGCAAATGGCGATGAACAGCTGTGTACAAAATAATAGCAGAAAATGGAAACGTACCTTTGGCAACACTCTGACGATTTCAGGAACTAATCCGCTTCCTCCTTCTCGTCGCTCGAAAATTGTGACACGGTTAGGTCTGACATGATATACCAAAACATGTTAGATAAGGTGTTTGTCGCTTGAAAGCTAAAGTACCATCCCCGTACTTAACGCGCTGCTCGAACTCATTCACGTGCTCAGTGCCAACATCTTCTGAGTCGCAAAGTATGAACAGACGAATGAGCGCGACAAACAGGTGACCAACTCCATGCAACGCTGCAGTCCACGACCTTCCACCCTTTTCTTCGACGTGGTTTCGTAGTTCGCCTGGGAATTCGAGCCATACAGCTTCTCCGAACGATTGCATGTGAGGCAGTGAGAACTCGTTTGTTCCTAACCATCTCATTGTACGCTTTTCCAGCATCGTCGATCCAATAACTCGGGTCAGAATGGAGACAGTGCCAACACAAACTAGTACAGACTCGCTCTTCTCACTGCTGCATCCAAGTTGCGTGGTGCTGTGTATACGCACAACCTCCAAATCTGTGAAATCACGGCAAGTTGTGAAGTACGTGAGTGGCTGAAGACACTTTTTCGCGAATGCGATGCGCTGGATATTGTCCAGACGGGTTATCAAGTATTCTTGCGCTTGGTGAAGATAGACAGCTGTGGGGTACACTTGAAAGAAAGCCTTGTCTCCCGGAATTTCATCCAAAACTTCCCCACCGGCCACATCATTAACGGTAGTGTTGCTTGTAGCCACAACCGTGTAGTTTTCGTCACAGATACTGCGTAAACTCACAGCACGAAACTTTTTCGGCATACATGAATGAACACGATAGCTCAGATGTCCACCGGCTTCGGAGCATTTCATCAGCCTTTTCTCCTTCACAAGCGGGAGGAGCACTTTACTGACCTCAGACGCCGCCGGTTCATCACCTTCAGTGATCCTTGTGTTGTCATTTAATCCCCCGAAAACGAGCGAGTCGATGTAAGCTGTTCCAGATTGTGAAGAATAAAGCACTGACTCACGAGCAGCACACAACAAGTGCTGTCCGAGAACTCGCTGGTTCATCGGGTTCAAACTAGCGGCTTCTGGTTCAAGCTGGAAGAGTTCCATGGCGTGTTGTTTCTGTGCAAAATGTTGGTCCAGAGGCGCATCGAAGCACACGATAACTGCGACGGATTGTGTTTGCTTGGATTGCTGCTGTCGACGACCTGCACGACCCGCTTGTTGCCACAAGGACGCAATACTGGATGGGAGACCAAGGTGTATCGTGCAATCCAACTCACCAATATCGATACCAAGCTCCAGAGCGTTCGTCGCCACCACACCCAGCAAATCTCCACTAAATAACCGCTGCTCGATCCGTCGCCTGGCTTCCAGCGTATACCCACCACGATAGGAGCTAACTCGACGAAGCATATTCTGAGTCTTGGGATCAGCTTTCAGAATCGAGTGAACGTTCATCAGCATCAGTTCGGTCAGTTTCCTGCCACGGCAGAAGAGGAGCGTCGCAACTTCTGCTTCCACTAAGCGAGCGAGAATTCGAGATCCTTGGTAGATCGCACTGGTGCTGGAGTTTACCTCATTTTTCTGCTCTTCCTCGCCAGGGTTCTGTCTACTCACTATATCCTCTATATGCTTGCGTTTTCTGGGTGTTAGTACTGCTGAAGATGACTTCGAGACATCAGCAGGCTGCGATGATACTTGGAGACTACTCCTCGTTTTTGCCACCTCTGGGTTCCAGACGCAGAATAGCTTTTCTACGGATGGAGCGCCGTCTTCAGTGATCACCCTCAATGGCCGTTGCCGAAAGAAGTCCAAGTTGGGTGGCACCATATCTTCCTCTGTATTGGCTTCGGCATCGGCATCAGCACGCATGGATTGCCGTGGAAGAGTTGGTAACAGTTGGCGGAAGTGTGCTTCCGGGTTCCGAATTGTGGCCGAGCAGCAGACCACCTGCGGATTGGAACCGTAAAGCGCACACAAACGAAATAGTCGGCGGAACACGCAGGAAACGTGTGACCCAAACACACCACGGTACATGTGTGCTTCATCCACAACCAGCAACCTACGAAGAGTTAGAAAGTGGAGTCAAGCGCTACAAGCAGGTGCGTACCTGAGGCTTGAAAGCACCTTCTTCCATTGCTGATGCTGCGGAAGAATTGTCAAATGCAGCATGTCTGGATTGGTGAGGAATATCCGTGTCTCGCGGATCACCATCGACCGGCTTTTCATAGGTGTGTCTCCGTCCTGCAGAGTAGCATTTTTAAAGAACGGTCAATTGCAAAAAGCAAATAACTATAGGTGATCACTTACAAACGTCGCTCCGAGGTGAAGCGGGAGATCTGCAGCCTCCAAGAACCATCTCAGCGACTTCAGTTGGTCCTGTGCCAACGCTTTCGTCGGGAACAAGTACATGAACGTAGCGTTTGGGTCTTCAAGCAGTATATCCAGCATCGGAACATTGTATGCGAGCGATTTTCCGCTCGCTGTAGCAGTTGACAGTACGGCGTTCTCTCCGCGACGGATCGCTTCAATCGCCTCGAACTGGTGCGAATATAGCTGCTTGATGCTGTAGCATTTGTTCAGTGCTTTACATACTTGTTTACACAACTGCAATGGCTCAAGGTCTCGATACTGAGCTTGTCGTGCGCTGCGGCGCTCCACGTGAACAATCTGATTCTTGTACAAATCCATTTGCTGCAGCATCGTCAGCACCGACGACCCCCAATCAGTTTGAAGTGGAGCCTGCTCGTTCGGAGTAAAGCTTGTTGTGGTCTTCTTGGGATCAGTAGAGGCTGGTTCACTGTCCTTGTTGCCAGTAGAGACCTGATGCTCCTTGGTCTGCTCTCGACCTTCCACGACGTCATTATTTTTCTTTAAAGCCGCATCGAATAAACTTTTCCTCTTGGTACTTGCTCGTTGACTGGTCTGCGGTGCCAGCGGGAACGTCACGACTTCCAGATCCTCTTCACTAACTGGCCTCGGACTGAAAACATCATCTGCAAGTGAATGGTGAATGTTTATGTGTCAATCATTTTCAAACAATAATAGTTATAATTGTAGACAACCTACCTGATCGAGACTGGAGAGTTGTTTTAGGAAGTTCTAGAATTAGAAGGTATGGGGCGATGGCGGCTAACTCCACGAGGTTCTGTCGTGTGAGCTGCGAGCTGCCGAAGCTGTTCGCCACACACAGCACATTGCGCACGGTCGGAGCAGCACGGTACTTCGCCACGAAGCAGAAGCTTGCATCCACCAGCGCGAAATGGCGGCGCAGCCCTTCGTCCATCCTACACGTTCGTGCTTCAGTATTTTACTGCTTGATGGTAATTATTGGAGTGGATTTTACCCAATAAGCAATTTCCATTTAGACCAATCGAAAGGACGCACCAAAATTGCACCAGTTTTACCGTATCCGTCCACGTAGTTTGCGCATCAGCAAGCGTAGAGGAGAACAACGAGGACAACTACTGTAGTTCATGAGACCAGACGTTGTGTCATTGCTGCACGATGCACAGTGATATCGCGAACAACAACTTTTCCTACATTCCGACAGCAATTTTCAATCTCAGTGCACTCCGACTACTCGGATCTGCGATGACAGACATCACAGATACAACTGCACAGTTCAGTTTCTCCAAGAGGAATTCGATGCAGATTCGTTTGGTGGCGTCGTGTGCAACACGACAGAGAAGCTTCAACCCAGTTACAACACACTAAACGTGTGTGTTTTAATCTACTGAATCGGCAGAAGAGAATTCATCGAACAGCCGCTGGGGTCATGGCTGTAGCACTCGTTGGGTTTTTTTATTGTGAATCCCGCGGTTTCGAACTGTACGATATAATTCTCAAAACCATCCGGTTGTCTAAACTCTCATTGATCAGTTTAATTGGTAATCTATTTAAAACTACAAAGTCGGTTGAATGTGCCATCAAAACGGTTGCTGAAACGCGACCTTCTGGTACACATGTAGTGAAGTTCAGGCATGTGTTGAATCACGTTGCTAGTTAAAAGTCGGATTAGAATGTTTGATGAGACCAAAAAGTGGTCTCACCAAATAATTCACCGTGATTAAACGACCTTTGGTTAGGGTTTTGGAAGGCACCCAGTGGGTCAAACCGTTTTATATGGGTTTTGGAAGGCACCCACTGGGTTTCGCACTACCTACACCTAAAAACCCTTACTGAAGCGACATGAACCCTACCACACTAAATGTGACATGAAGTCTTCATGCGGAGATCGGCTCGCTTATTAAGAGTCTTGCGCTTCGCGCGGCAGTCACTGTTTTATGACTGGCCGGATAAAATTATACATCTGTACCCTCTATAGTCTGGAGCAGCAAGTTGCTGCCAGCAACCAATCCCACCTCTCTCATACTAAGCATGGATGCTGCGTCACTTTCGAAACACTTTTCTGTATTCATTGTTTTATGCCGATCAATCATCAGATCCATAATATCCCGCATTGGTCTACCCACGACCATATTTTCAGGAGCCTAAGCGTTGGCAACGTCAACCGGTCCGTGGATCTTGAAATCCCCAATTTGATTTTCCTTGCCCACATCAGCGTAGTTACCCTGTTGGCGAGCCAATTGGAATTTACGCCAATTGAAGGGACGATAGTTGGGCACCTCCCCCTCCTCCACCACAATGGGTTTCACCGTCACGTGATTCAACGGGTTGTAGAAGAAGGGAGCAGAGAAGCGACCAGACTTGTCACTTGCTACAACGCGGTGTAGCGGTGCAACAAACTTGTCGTTTGACCACACCTGCACCATGTCACCGACGCTGATAGTGTACGTGCCCTTGCGGGGCGGGACATTGACCCACGTCTGCGAATCACGGTGCAGCACTTGCAGCGATGCCACTTCATCATCCTGCAGCAAGATTGTTAGCGCGCCGAAGTCGGTGTGGTGGTAGACTCCCATCGTCTTCTCCGGTTCAGGCGCCAAGGGATAGTGATTAAGTCTCAATATACTCGAATGATTCCCGTCGTAGAACTTATCGAAAAACGCAGGTTCCTCGCCCAACGCCACGGCGAACACCTTCAACAAGCGACGAGCAATGCACTCCATTTTCTTGTAGTACGACTGCATCTCGTTGCGGAATCCGTGCAACATGACTTCATCTAACCATTGGTTTTGGTCTTCATTCAAGCGTTCGATCTTGTCCGTAGGAGGTCTATCTTCATCCGCACCAGCAAAGTCGAAGCACTCCTTCCAGTCGGTTTGCTTTTGGTGAGCTCAACCACGACGTACCCGCGGCTGTTTTCGGCAGTACGAAGGATGGTGCGTTTTGTTTCCACAGGCAGACGAAAGAAGGATCGCATAGCCTGCTGGAAGTCATCCGCTTCCTGCTCCGGGACACCGTGATTGGCGACGTAAAAGAAACCCCACTCACTTGCAGCGCTGCGCACGTTGGCGATAATTTCGATGCAGCAGTTCTTGCTTGGCACCACGCAGGCCGTCATCGACCTCAGCGTCGCTGGAGAGCCCCATAAGAGCACCGATGTCAATAACAGGAACTTGGCGGACGTCCATCTTGAGCTTGAGCTGGGGAATTGCAGAATGAGATTGGAGGCATGCAGATCAACGATTTCAACGACGGTCAGAGGCAGTTTGGAAACATTGCTTGCTCGCAAGTAAATAGCGCCAAAGCCTTGACGTTGCTATTATTTAACTGTTGATTGGTCAGCTCGAGGTACGCGAGCGATGTAGGTACCGTTCAGGCATGTACGCTTACGTTATCGAACTGTTATACACGGGATATCGAGATAGCGTTTGGAATGATCATTATTATATTGACGATGAAGACGCGTTCAAATCTGATATGTACTTTTCAACCAAAAATGCATTCGAGCGTCAATTACTCCCATTCTCTACATTTTATAACACAATGTCGTGCCTCCGACTCTTCAATTTCATTTTTTTTAGATTTCGCTACAAATTGACGATTCACGTCATGCCTACCCCTTCCTTTTTGTACCACGCGTGTGACCCATTGCAAGATGCATGTTATGATCCAATTTTCAAAATGCAATCGCTAGGGGAAGTGATGTTTTGGTCGGTGGTCTGCATCAGTGGTCCAGTTTAGTTCGCACGGACACTGGCACACGGCTTGTAGACCTCAACCTCCACAGATAACATAACTTATATGTATCCAATAAAACTTGTAAAATAGGAATCGAGAATGTATCTAAATCGAGTTGAGCAAGCTATAATAATAATAAAAGCATTCTGACCTCGTTATAATCCCGGGTAGTACTCTGAATATAAAATCCAGAGAATTGCTGCTCGATTCATGTAGTGACACCCAACCTAATGCATGCAAGCAGCGCAAACGACTGAAATATAGCTTCTCCGACTTCGTGAAACGATTGCAGTACATCGGCGGGCGAGTCCAGTTTATCAAATATGCACAGGTCTTCGCAAGTGTCAATATCGATATAACAATAACTTTCAAAAGCCCACGGCAATTAGTAAATGATATACCTGGTACAGTGGCAACAGTCATTAGTCTAACCTCATTGTCAGAATCTCTCAATTCAGAATTAGTCTGACATCAAAATGTTCATAATTAGTCTGGCTTAACTGACAGTGATCTTCATCATTACCCTTACAACAAGAAGCAAGCTTTTATTATTATTAACCATTCTGAAGACAGAGTCGCATAACATTCAGAGCGAAAGCGCGGCTTTGTCTTTTGAATTTACATTCAATCATGGGACATAGCTAGCCTTTGACCGTACATAAGCAGACTCATCTAACATGTTTAGGTCAATCAAATAAAACACTATTAACCCTCAATGACCAAGGTTGTATAAAACAACATGAATTCACGTTGTAGGTACAACATGTTTTAATAGGGATTGACTCGAAATATGGTCAAAATATAGTGAAATCAAGTATAAGCAAATCCCTCATAAAAAGTTCGATGGACAGGGGTAGGTCGGGGTTTTGCAATAAAATGAACGGAAATAGCCATACGGAAACCACTCATCAAAGGCCTGTCTATGGGTCAGCTTTTGAGTGGTGGGGAGAGAAAACCAGCCTCAGTCGATATTTTACCGGATCCCAGACAAGCCGAGAAGAATGGTCGCTAGGCGCGAAATTCGCGCACAGAGACAAGCATTCCAGGATCGCATCGTGGGTGTGCACGCTGAAGACCGTCCTCGCCTAATGAAGGAGCACCGTGACTTCTTGAACGGCACGCGAGTGGAGGATGCGAACTTTACTTCAGCGAGACCACAATCCACAAGTATTCCTGACCCAAGGCGGCCTCAGATGGGAAAAGATGGTGCCTACCTGCTCGCAAACAAGCAACATGAGGCTGACACACGCTGCGCAGTAGCCGGCAAGACCATTGCCGGATCGGGAAAGAAGAGGCTCATCCAGAAGAAACAAGTCGAGAATGACTTATGGCCTGACGACGACTGAGACGAAGACTACGTAGAAGAGGACGTCGTTGAGGAGGAAGACGATGAGGACGAAGCCATTGCGGAACAAGCCGTCGCTGCCAAAACACCGACACCTCGAAAAGGTATGTACAACATGATCGTATACAACATGAAGAATGTCTAACTTTTTTAGCGTATTTATTTTCGACACTAGCCTCAGCAACGAAGACAACAGTGACCTGGACGAAGCGGGTCGTGAAGAAACCTCGTAAGAAGAGCTCGCGGACACTTGCAAAAGAGGCCAGAGAGGCGAGTGCAGCTGCGAGGAAGGTCGCTGCAGCAACTAGCGTTAGAGTGAAGCCAGTGCGTCTCAACGAACGGGCAAGGAGGCAAAACAAGCTGATCGAAAACGTTTGGGAGAGGCTGGAGACAAGAACTCTAACGGGGAGAAGGGCAACAACAAACAAAAATCGGCGCCGTGCGCGATGCCAAGCACGACCAAAAAACCCGCTCGAGCCCCGATAATGCCCTGGCTTCAGACAATCCGGATAGGTGGGTGATTGCAAGTACTTGTTGGTTTCTGCTGTACTAACCTTACGTGTGTTATGAGGAGTTTGAATAGCTCGATGCCCGAGCGCGATCAAGATGAATCGGATTCAAGGTACATACAACATGATGTTATCCAACATGTTTACGTACTCTCGAGGCTCACAAATCGCTCATTACACTCACTACGGTAGATCTACAACTTCAGAAAGTCTTATTCGCACTGCGAACACGACGGCCTCACAAGGACGTATACCGCCATCGGCAACGCAGGAGGCGCCATCTGCTATAACGGACTTGTCGGCGTTGGTAGAGCATGATAGGCATGTACAACATGAACGATGTTGTCTTATACAGCATGTGACTGATGTTGTATTTACACAGTTCTGTACCAGACTGGTCTTTGGATTCTGATTGTGATGAAGATGATGAAGAGCTTGTTTTTCTTGATGGCGTGGAAATACAAGCTGATCCTCGACTTCCTCCTGAGATCCCGGTGCTTGGCGATACCAACGTTGACGCTGCCGAGTCTGATGCCGTGGCTGTAGATCCTGAGGACGTGCAAATTGAAGGTGAAGCCGATTGCGACTGGTCCGTACTGAGTCGAGAGGAGTTGCTGGACTTTGCTAAGGATGAAGCAGCGCTGGCGAAAATGCGAAAGAGCGGGTGGGAGCTGGGTGCGTATATTTATTATTTGTTACAGTGACTATTTGTGAACTTATCTAACTCTATAAATGTATGCTGTCGCAGACCAGGACAAATTCCCGCCGGACCAAAACTACCGGGCTCCGTATGGGCCATCTGAAGATGTGATGGCGAAAGCGGACTCTCCCTTGGATCTTTTCCTGTATTTTATGCCAAGATCGCTATGGACAAAAATTGCGGAAGAATCTACAGTATACATCTTGTAGAGCGTGTTGACCGAATGTGCGCCAAACAAAAAGTCCCGGGAGCGAAGTCGAAAGAAGAATTCATGGAGCGTGAGGAGAGGAATGGAGACATCAAACCGCACGAGATTATTGTTTTGTTGGGGCTCTTGATTGCGAGGATGATCAATCCCCACTGACGCCACTTCTATGACCACTGGTCTACTACGTCTATTGGAGCTGCGGCGGCTGGTACGTTTGGAAAGTTTATGAAACGGCATCGATTCACGTACATTTTTTTCAATCTACACTTCACCAACAACGCTGGTGAGCGCGCGGGAAGGGACAGAGCTTGGAAAGTCAGATCGGTTGTGGACGGCCTGCAAACTACTTTTCGAGATGGCTACACTACACCTCCAGTCATTTCGTTCGACGAAGCTATGATCCCCCGCTGCACAATTGCCACAATCCCACACGCCAGTACGTCGCCAACAAGCCCTATAAATGGGGAACAAAGTTGTTCATGACGTGCTGCGCCACTTCGTCATACTGTCTTCGGTACGTAAAAAGCTGTGGGCTCTCAGAGCCCACAGCTTTTTGTGTGTGGTCTAACATAACATGTTGGATAATAACATGTTGTGTTATACACCATGATTTGATGCTGTATGTCATTAGGCTCGAGGTATACTGTGGCAAGGCTCAACATACTCAAGAGATTGGTAATGTACCCGAATCAGTACAGTCGGTTGATCACAACACGGGGCCTGCTGCTGTAATGCGCAATCTGGAGGCCGTTCTTCCTCCTATTACCAGCGACGTATACCATTTGGTCGTGACCGATCGTTTCTACACGTCGGTACAGCTCGCTTACCAGGTACTGAAAAGAAACGTCTACTGTGTGGGGACTATGCAAGACGATCAAAAAGGATTCTGCGATGCTGTCGTGGGAAAAAACCGGGATCGTCCCAAGAGTGTTAGTCATGGAACTACTCGGATGGCTGTGGCCAAAAACCGTTCCAGTATGACAATTCTCGTGTGGTGGGATCGAAGGCCAGTTCTCCTTCTAGGCACCGGGGGAAGCCGAGCTATGGACTCCTGTCGTAAGTGTGTGTGTGTGGGGGTTTTCCCTCCACATTTTCGTGGTGCTAATGCCTATTTATATTGTATTTGCGTTTGCTATGCTACAGTTCGGTGGACACCAGGAAGTGTGCGTGTGGAAATACCCTGCCCGTCCTTGATGCGTGATTACCATCGCTGGATGGGCGGGGTAGACGCGCATGATCAACTGAGGCTTCAACGTTACTCGCTTCAGCAGCAGACAAAGTGCAAGAAGTACTACAAAGCTGTCTTCCCGGGGCTTGTCGACATGGCGGTGGTCAACGCCTACATTGTGTACCGCGAAGCACGGAAGAAAAGAGGAGTCAACTCAATGACACATGCTGAATTCCTTACACAGCTTCAAGCGCAGATGCTGGAGCTCACCGAAGAAGACTTTGCTCAGGTAAGAAGCATACAACATCATGACCTACAACATGTATACAACATGCTTACCTACACAATGTTGACTTGTGTTGGTTTAGCGGTAGCCTCAGGCCGACGCAGAGAATGTTCTCGCTAGAACGCTTCCTGCAGAACACGTGCTACGTGAGAACCCTGACTACCAAATTGTCAATGGGCGAAAGCGCCGCCAGCGCCAATGCAAAGTTTGCTCCAACCGAAAGCGAAGCGTGGGTAAACGTCAAGCTACAAAGTACTATTGCCCAGGATGCAGTCCGTCCGACTAAGCACGGTACGTTACGAATGCTCGCGCATAATGTATGCCAGACGAAGCTAACTCTGTCTCTAGAACCTACTTGTGCAACAAGGTCTGGCCACACTATAAGAATAAACCCTTACTTGCCATCAAATATGGCACTTCTTATGGAATAATGGCAAAGATCGCCCACGCCCTCGTTGTGGGCGAGACATATAGAATCGTGAAGCCGGGATAGGTGCGGGGAAGCGGAAACGGCGCCGTCGACGTCAAGGTGGCGTTGATGCTGAATCCGCAGACGACAATGTGCGGAAGATGATGCAGAGAGTGACGTTGCTGAGGGTGAAAGCGCTGAGGGCGAGGCGGAGGGCGAGGCGGAGGGCGAGATGGAGGCGAAGAGAATGACCAGAGTGCGAATTCGCGGTGTGAGGAATGAGCATCGGGCTGTCAACAATTGATGAGTGTGCGTCTTGCTACCCTAAATCGAACTATGCACTTTAGTTACGTTGATTGCTTGAGGTTCTCCATTCAAAAAAAAGGAAATGTCTTTTCTCTTGATAAAAAGGACACCAACGCGGTTGCAGTGAGGTCCATTTTATGCCGCTCACGTTGTATGATACTGTATTAAGCCACCAGCGTGGTTGTATATGGCAACATGTACGAAGTACAGTCAAAGTGGCATGTCGCGTTTTTCAGAAAAAGTACTCCACTTATTCGGGGCCATAGAAATATTAAGTATAGCCTGGCATTAACATGCTGTATCCTACAACATGAATCATTTTTCTTTAACGTACGAAATTGATTTGGTCGTTGAGGGGTACAAAACACACTTGAGATCTCCATGAGCTTTATTACGATCGAAGACGCCAAGGCGTCTTTCAACCTTTTATGCTGTGTCTACGGTATTGACATCCTAAGCATGCCTGGCAACTTCTCCCGCGCCGGACCCGTTCTTGGTATCATCGGGATGGCCTTTATGGCTATCGCCAACGTCTACGGCGCTGTGTCTATCTGCCGAGTGATGCTACTTGCGCCAACGTCTGTCCGGACATACGGAGACCTAGGCGAATGGGTCCTGGGTGAACCTGGCCGCTACCTCACGGTCGTCGTTCAAGTAACAGGCTGCTTGACCATACCGTGTGCGTTCTTGGTCTCGGCGGAACGGTACTGGATGGCTTCTTCCCAGGCGCTTTCACTACGACGACGTGGTCCATTCTCGTGGCTCTCACAGTCTTGCCTGTGTGCATCGTGCCTACTCTCAATGAAGGAGCTAGCGCTGCGTTTGTAGGGTGCGTGGGCACGTTATTTGCGGATGCCCTCGGTATCGGTATC
This sequence comes from Phytophthora idaei, assembly GCA_016880985.1. Taxonomy (NCBI): domain Eukaryota; phylum Oomycota; class Peronosporomycetes; order Peronosporales; family Peronosporaceae; genus Phytophthora; species Phytophthora idaei. Next base: position 15,458 of record QOKR01000785.1, read on the forward strand.
CTGATGTACGCGCCTGTGCTAGTGTTGCTTAGCCGTGAGCGCGGGGCGATCTACTTAATGTTCTACCCTTGAGCGGTCGCGTGCTAGACCACGTCCAGACCGGCGCCCCTCGCCAACACTGTTGGCCCGTTTGATTATTAATGCAAGTAATGAGTAAGATCGGGGTCGTCGACGCATTTGTATTATAATAGTACTCTCACCAGCATACATATATTTTTCTCGCCTTTGTCACTATTTTTGCCAGGGAATTGGCTACACCTATATCCAAAACCTTAACAGATCCCTGCATCTCACGATGGTTTTTATAGTTTGATACTCCCACCAAATATAATCATATTTCCACCGAAAACCCTCCCGGTATTAATAGCCCTTCAGAAAATATGCGCATGGCACCACATATTAACGGGTTACACCTGAATTTTGTATGCCCACGAATGATGTGCGCCACATACGCTAAGTTCGCGAATTAATCCTTATTGGGTTGTACGTACTTCGTATACCAGGATAAATATCCTCAGTGAAAAGCACTGAGCCAGTGCTTTGTGCAAGTATTACTACAGAATACTTCAGACGCCTCCAGGTACATGTAGCTCGTAACGAAGAACATTGCAACATCCATCTGTATTCTATACGTCATTTATCCAGATTTTATCCAGAGTGTCGATGTTCCAAAGCTTGACCAATGTGCGGCCTTAGCAACGAACGAAATGTCACGGGTCGCGCTGGGACAGCCAACTGACAGGGCTATCTGAGCGAGTGCCTCACAATGGGGAGGGTTGTTTCGAAGCTGAGCGAATGGCGTCACTGCTGCCCTTCCCGGCTGGTATCGAGTACCAGGCCTGAAGAGGTGGGCAGTCACCGCGCGAAATGGGTTCAAGAGGAGGAGCCGCTAGGTTCAATGACGACAAGGACGGAGGACGCGAGCGTCTTCAGCTCCTCGGAGGACCAACTTGTCGGCGGAGTGTCGCCAAGGACTGCGAGGATGCGTGCGGCACGGAAGAAGGCTTGCCGACACTATCGCTGCCGACAGCTAAAGGTAAGTACTCAGTCGTGAACTTTCCAAGTCCTGAAGAAGTCAAACAACTACTACAACAAAGCTTACTTTTACATTCCTCGAACCCTTCTACCCGCTCCCCTTCCGTCTAGATTTGCTGAAGTACTCACGACCCCGTAGACTTGGGAGAACCGCGACAGAAACTAACCACCAGGCCTCTCTGATTGGGAGATTTTCGAAAATTCAGCTTCAATGGGGGACGCCAAACCCAGTTAAAAAGGGGGATAGAGGGGGGCCTTAGTAAAAGTAAGATATTTAGAAAGAGCAAACAGATGATCTGTCGTCAACGCTGCCAAAAGCAACTCCAACTGGCGAGAACTGCGAGCCCATGGCGCACCAGTAGCATCCATTAAGGAACACAGTGTAGTAACCTTTTCTTATTAGAATTGAGGTATCGACACGAAGTGTAGATGCCCACAAATACTATGAAACGCATACGAATGGTTGTACCCTGGACTCTGCCCACGATCAAGCTCCACCAGCTCGATTATGGCGTGATTGTGATAAGCGTCAACGGTTTCCCGGCCTTCACTTAGTACGGATCCGATAGTTTCTGATGGCATGTAGATTGTGCAGTCAGAGCCTCTCGGAGAGGGTAGGCGATACTGCCTATTCGTTGCTTGGCTTCGCGTCTTGTTGCTTCAACCCGAACGTGATACAAGCAACTTGCACGCTATAGCCACTGTACAGCAGACGCTTTGCGTTAGGCTCGACACCATACCTCATATCGTGACTTACTGCAACTACGTAGCCCACTACAAAATCCAGTACTTCGTAGTACGCTGTAGCAGGCTGCCTATTTTTAGCATGATATCGGTTTCCTTACGGCACAGATCCGCGTTGGCAATATCTACTTTATCTTCTCGAAGTCCTTAGAACGGGAGATTGGTCTGTGAATGGCTGGTAATACATCGTAGTAGACATAAATATGACCAAGATTATCCATATTATGCGGGGGACGCCCAGCTACCTTAATTGGGGAGATTGCGATAATATATCATATTCAGATCGCTTTAGTGTTTTTATATCGAGCTGGCTTGCGCATGCACGACGTACTGATTGAACTACCCAAGTACCCATCAGCAAAATGACTTCAGTAGCTGCAGTTAATGCTACAGTGCACGCACGCGTACGATAGTTACTTTTACAGCCGTTTCCTGTCATTGAGAACCACTAATCGAATATCTTGCCAGCTTTAATTCAAAACATTCTTACGTTGCGCGTATCCGCCAAAACAAATTGAGCAACATTAATCAATGTAGCGGCAGTTCTTACGAACTGCGAATACAAATCACAGTATACCTACTCCGAATATTATACCCGCAACAAACCTCATGCTGAGTACTACCAGTTCTCGTTTGTCCTTCAACGGCACACGCTCCTCCTCCCACACCAAGAACCAAGTACCAGTTCCATGCCTCCGTATTGACTCGCCAAATCTATGTCCGATAAGAAAGAAGTCATCACCTGAATTGAGGCTCTGGCCACTTCCAGAACGAGCGTGGCTGGAAAGTATCTGCGGCTCAGATTTTCTAATGGTGGAAGCAGAGAGGCTATCAAGAACGCTCTTGCCTCCGACTTACGTCTTGAGGGCGTTGATGCAAAGCCTCGTTGGCTGGCGTGGATAACATTATCTTTGATCGAGTTCTCTTCCTCAGGTCTGAGAAGAAGAAAGTCTCAGGGGCTTTAATCGCTGAGATGGGCAAAGAACTCGCTCAATCTGAGCTACGCTTTATTGTGATTCTGACTCCGATGAAGTCGCAGAAGATCTACTGGACCTTGATGAGTTCAGAATTTGTGAGGTTTCGACATAACACGAGCAAACTATCCCACCAAAGCGGCGCGTTTTAGCCTTAAAACCGCCTTCTGTTCCCTCTAAAACCAGGTGACCTGCATGCCCAAGACAGAGGGGAAGCGCCACATACAGTTCTGACCTTTCAACTCGTAATATTGAGTGAATTACGGTGCGAAACGTGGCTAGCCTCAGAAATTCGTGTCAGACTCGCCATGTTATCTTCTACCCAGCTTCCGCACAAATCGGTTAAATAGAGCACTATTTCCCTCCAACAATGATAAAGTTGATACAAATCCTAAGATTTAGAATTGATTACACTATGATTTAAGCTAAGAGTAATCAAGCTGCGAAAAGCCGTAATCTACAGCAACTTCTTCACATGACAGCGGCCGTGGCATCGACGATCCGCGAATGTGCTCTTTGCTAACCCGTGGTAGCTTGTGGTTGTTGTCACCTCCGTGTGAAATAATGGTTTGCATCACGTTTTGAAGCGAAACAAAGCATTTGTCAATTATTGCAGAAGGAAGTCGATCAAAGGCTCGCTTCACTGCAGGAATCAAGTCGTCTAGGTTTGTAGACGCTCGTTTCAGCTGTAGGGACTGAATAGAATGAAAAATACCCAGATCTAAACCGTTTTATCATTTTTAGTTGTAATAGTTATTAATAAACATTACCATGTCTTGTAATCACCACCCGTGTTGTCCTATTTGAATTCTAAACGACCGTTATTAAGGGGTTTATGCTCTATTTACCCCAAGTTAGTTTATAAATCCCTCAGCATACCCCTTTTTAGACCAAGCACGTTGACGGCTGCATCCCTGTCAAAATCAACGAGCTGGAGTATTTAGCTGCATTCTCATGAATATAATTATCATTTGAAGGCATTGATTGGCCATTCGGCTAGAGCTGGTAGATTTATATGTAATTCGACCGGAATGCCCAGGTAGAAGAAGGCATTATGAGGGATTTATACATAAATCGACCGCGATTTGGTGATGGCAAATCCCTTGAGAGTGAGTTAATCCGAAAGCACAAAAGAGCTGGTGTTCACAATACATGTACTAATACTACTTATAATACTAGTATTTGAATACCGGTACAAGCATGTAGCGAGGCGAGCACCTTGTAGTTGAGAACGATACAAACTTGCTTGGGCTTAGGGTGGAAACTTGCTTTATTCTCAGAGTTGTTTCAACGATCTGAACGGATGGCCTGAATTTTAAATGATAGCTATAATTATACCAACACGTTGCCATCATTCAGTTCGGAAGGATGTTGCATGTAACTCAATACACATTCAACAAAGTCGTGCTTCGCCCGAAGAAGCTCTGAAATTTGGCAAAATATTTGCCTCAAGTCCTTTGAGTTTAAAGTTATCCTGCTTTGTTTGCACACTTGAAGCTACATGTTCTTGGATTTAGATTTGTCCTTAATAATAACACATTGATTCCAAATCATCACGATATTAGTTTTAACTTGTATCAAGGCGGTTATGCTCTTACGGTACTAATGTTTTTCTTCCGTAGCCGGGGTAGAGGGGCCGCTGAAGTTTGAGCTGAAATGGCTGTGTCACATGTGCTTCCCCAATGGTCGTGACAAAATATGCGGTGAAGAACGTCTAATGTGACAGCGGATAAAACGAATCGGTCCTTTTTACTATCGAACTGCGAACCCGGTGGACCAACAGCCCGCAAACAATACTCAACTCTCCCATCCACATTTGAAATGGGTATTCTATTTGGTACGGGTATCACTACTGTATTTGGCGTTATCCGTTAGCTTCAATTCAAAATATAACTCTAACTACCAAAAACTACACTACTCTACTTGTAAATTCTTACGAAGATCACAAAAGTGACCTCTAGCTCACTACAAACCGCTGAGCCCCGAATATGTGGATAGTGAACCGGAGCTAAAGCCGTACTGAGGAGGATGTTGCGGCTCCTGCGACGCTGCGTATTATCCCGGCCACCAAACCTCGGCGGACTTTGCGCTAAAAATATGGTATTTTCCCGTTACAAAACGTATATCGACATTTAGATATATAGGGTAAAATTGGGCTCTGAGTCCGAATCTGAGGTCCTTTTTTGCAAATTTGAAGTCCTTCCCCTCCGTTTTGGGCCTCCAAAAGACCCATGATATGTTGCAGAATTCTTTGCAATTGAGAGCCAGCCACGTAGACGACAATCGATACAATGATTGGCACATTTGTCCCCATCTGGAATATCACAATCCTTTTAAAAAAACTCCATCATCCGGTGGTGAGTCCGTAATATAAACTGAATGTGAATGGAGTTTTATTGTGTTTGAAAAAACTTATGAACGGAATATCTAATGCGCAAAGAAAGATCGCAGAGTCACTTTTCGTCGTTGACATCCGAGCCGTCGTGCTCCGTGTTGTCGCCTTCCTCTGCATCTCTAACACCGCCATCAACGTCGTCGACTGCATCGGCTGCAAGCTCGCACGCATCTGCCTGCTGCATGTATTTCTCTTCAAATTCTTGTACGTGCTCGTACGCATTGATCCAAGTGTCGGAGACGACAGTATCAAAAGCTGCATCAATTTTGGCTTTTAGCTCTAGAATGGAGGAAGCAGGATCATCGGCAACCTGGTTCTTTACGTGAGCCCATATGAGCTCAACTGGCTGTAGCTCTGGGTGGTACGGCGGGGTGAAATAGACCAGGTGATCGTACGCTGTGGCAATCTTAGTAGCCTGGCATACAGGCTTAGGCTTGTTCGCTCGGACAAGCAGCAGCAATTCTGCTTTTGTGTAGCTTGCAAATTTCTAAAAGCCCAACCTGTTAGGTACACATTGCTCAAAGTGATAAAAAAAAAAATGATTACCCTCGGATTCTAGCCACTCTTGGATATCTGCCTTGCGAGTCCGCGTGGTTGGTGCTGGGTTAATTTGGTTTTTGTGGTAGCTGGCCCCATCTAGGTGGATGTAGCAGGGCCCGTACTTTGTTGCCAAGGTTTCACACAGCTTCGAAAACCACGTCTCGAAGAGCTCCGTGGTAAAATTGCCGTGGTAATCGTGATCATGTTTCCTTTTCAGATTCGACTGCCATATTTTGTAGGAATTCTCAACAATTTCACTCACTATTCCGTTTCTTTCACGTCGAATTATGCCTGCAGCAACAATACAAAATCTAAAAAATGTTTTTTAGAGTCTGAAATAAAAAGATAGTGAGTAAAAGTTTCGTTTTACCTTGGACCTCGACCGCTCTTACTATACCTTACCTTATCTTCATCGAGCCAAGAGCGCTGGGCGGCATGATGAAGGTTGCAGTATGTTTCGTCTAGAAACACCTCTGGTCTAACCGGAAATTGTCTTCTGTTAAGGTTGGACAATTTTTTGCGCATGTATTGCGCACGAAAAGCAACATTTGCAGTCGACTCAGCCAGAATATTGCGTGACACCCCTTTAATAAAGCGCATTTCCATACGCCGAAGCACCCGCCGGACGGGGCGAGCTGGAATGTCGATTCCATTGTCTTCTTTTGAACGCTTGGCTACGGTAGGTGCAGCAACAGGTTTTGCGCTTTGGCTCATCTCAGTCACAATGTCGCTGAAGAAGGGATAAATACTCTCGCCAAATTTCCGTGGGCGTCCTGGTTGTACTCCAGCATCTGATGGGTTTAAAACTGTGGTCTAGAATATATCATTTTACGGCCACTGAAATGTTAAAATGGTTATTTAACTGCAATAGTCAGTGAACTACTGACCTCCGCGAATTCTGGGTCATGACGATTGGCCCCAGACGACTGAAGTAGTACTCTTCGCGAAGTCCAGACATTCATGAACATGATCCCGCACTTCGCCTTTCCACAGTTTTGGCGCCTCCTTCTTCTTGTTGCGGATGTACTGAGCCACAAGGTATTTTTCCGCTGGAGAGAGTTTCTTACCGGCCACCATTTCCGCTGTGATCGCAACGCTTGCTGAGTTGAAAGACCACAGCAGTAAATATAGATACAGCTAAGTCTATTATGGGCAGCGGCGGTATCAGCGACCCATTGCGGGCCGAGATATTGTGGGCAAAGTTTAGATGACCTTGTTTTAGATTTTCCGTCCGAGGTTTTATGGCCGGGATAATAGTACTCGGCAAAGCAGTTGTCACACACGCGTACAGGCTCATCGTCGAAGCCGATGCCAATGCCCGACACACGTCGCTTCGAGTGCTCGTGCCAGAACGAGTTCCCGCACATACGGCAGTGGTGGCGCCGCACAAACAGATTGAATGGTTCCTCACACTCGTAGCAGTTGGTGGAGCGCGCCCTCTTGACGATGCGAGGCATCCCACGGCCGCCAAAGTGCGCAGGTGCAGAATGGGGTGGACCTTGGTAGAACGACGACGCGACCGAAGACGTTCGCGTTGGAGGGAGTCCCAGTGAGCTGCCGCCACTGCGCGGGGCGTTGCCGTACGATGAACCATCAACCGAAAGCTGCGACTCGGACAACGGAAGCGACGGGAGACTCGGTGGGGCCTCACCCATGGGCAGGTTCGAGAACGACATGGTCGATGCGGCTGACGAGGACCGTGTCGGCCGAGTGCTGGATGAGAAGGACATGGCATGAGACTTGCGAGATGTCTGGAGAA
>QOKR01000786.1:0-22828 GCA_016880985.1 Phytophthora idaei
CTCCTGTGGTCCAGATTGTGGCGTTCCAGTCCTAACAGGAGGCAAGTTGCTCCTTGGTATCCTCGAATCCGACACCTGTACAAACGGAGCAGGTACTGGAGACGCCATATGTTGCTCTATCGTCAACACCCTGTCTGTATCTATCTCTTCCGAGTCTCGGAGCCTCCTAAGTATTGTAGCGTAGTCAAGCTTAAAAAAAACTATGATAAATAAATATCAGCCGAAAGTGGTAAAAAAAAGAAGTGTTTTTTGTGGAAACCAAGTTACAGACAGCGATACACTTACCACTGCAGATCTAGTCCAAACTACCCACAGTCCTTCGCTACATCGCAGCAACAACCTGTTCGTATTCGACTGAATAAAGGCCGTTCGGCTTGAGCACTACTCCTTTGTCGCTGCACCCGCATGTATTGCGATGTCTTGACCAATGCGGCTTGTAGCAACTGCTGTAGAGGAAATATTCGGTGGTATGCCCCTCGCAGTCTCCCGACGCTGGCGATTCACGTAGTTACCAGCAGGTCCTCCCGTGAACATGTGGAGTCCGATGACGCAGTCAAACCTACGCGTAGTGCCTTCGCGGCAATGGCCATTGTCGATCAGCACGTTCGGATTCTTGCAGATAGTCAGCATAAATGCGTCGGGTGTGCACCGCCTATCGTCCAACTCGTTGTATAAACCTACCACTTCCTCAAGACTCGATCGGTCAAGTTCCACATCTGGATCAAGCAGGTCCAATCGCTAATACTTTTCTCATCCATCCACCCTGACAACACACATCACCAGCGCCACCCTTAGCGTGCTCGCTGGATGTTCTTCTACAATGAAAGCCCGTACGTCTTTAACGCGTCGCGCGTCGAAATACAGCCAGCGCCTTTTGTCGGGGCCGAGGCAACCCTGGCATCGCTTCGAATCCCAAATACCCTGATCTATTCTGTTCCACGGAGCATCGTCCAATTGCTTGGCAATAATACGGCAACGGTTTCATCCGAATTTAGATCTCCCTCCCAAACGTTCTCCTCCGAAGTTACTGCAATCTCACTCGACGGTCAGAATTTTAATCCACGGACGCAATAGTTAAATAATAACATTCGTCCATAGTCAACGCTAACAACAGAAGCAGGTTACAACGACAACGACTTGAATCCGTGTATCGAGTCGGCGGAAAAAATGGCGAATGCAGCAATATAGATTAACGGTATCATGCCACTACTTAAACACTTCCCTTCTCTAGGTCGTTGGTTTATGCTATCGCTATATATTGTAGCCGTTGGCGATTGAAAATCGAGCTAGAAGACTCGACGCCCAAGTCTACGTATCCTCACTATCGTGCTGCACACCTTTGTGTTGAAACTCACTATAGAAGAGAAAGAGAATGTCAACAACGAAATAGCTAAATGTCGCGCGTACTTATGGCGTTAAATTATTAACCAAGTAGTTGATGCGCTAATAATTACCAGGGTTCCTCCGTTTTATACATATATCCTATGTAGTTATGCCCCACGCGAGGACGAATCTTCTTGCACGCCCAGGGCAGCTAACACCATTCGACAGGATCGCGGCCACGTCAGCACCTAGGTAGCCGGAGACCCCCAGGTAGCGTTTTGAGGCAGTACGGAAGAACTCGACCAAACAGCTACTGGCTGTTGGACCAGCCGCCCAAACGGAGAGGAACAGCGAGGAGGACACATTATCGGCGACCGCCACCCCCGGGAAGGGGCTGTGGGCTGTGTCTCGCAAGGTAAACCAGTAATTTACGCAACATGCAGTGGGTGTGAGCTCCGTACGGCAAGCCGTATTCGAGCTCTGCCTCCTCTGCCGTCAGCTACGACTCCCATAGCCTCTCTCCATGGACCTCGCCACACCACTGGCTCAACCACCCTCTTCTAGCAACGCTACCCTGCCTCACCTTTGCCTTTAGAGAACCCGCGCCTCGACGCCACACTCCTTTATTTAGTCTTGAACTGCTCTCCGACCGGGAACAATCCTGACTGATGGCCGAGCGGCCAGCCGCACGCTCGTGATCCTCTCTACAAAGCCCATCGCCGCCTAACTACCACTACTGAGAGGGCCCTTTGCTATCCTACTGATCTTTGCTTGATGTCGCCTCGCCTCCTCGTCGCTCACTCTTGCTCGTCTCGCCACGCGCGTCTTCTCTCTTTTGCGATCTTCTGTTGTCGACCAACTTCAACTACTACCTCTCGTCCTCGGTGGCACTAGTCCACGGACTCGCTCCCGCCACCGCACTGCATCCACAATACTCGTTCGCCACCAAACTAGTTGGTGTCGTCCACGCCAGCCTCGTCCGTGAGGTCGATCATCCCGACCCGCCGTCCTTGCCCGTTCGTAAAGACCATTTCGTAGGTCATCCTACTACACTACTTGTGTTGCAACTGTGTTAGTAGGATACGCGGTGCATAAGCGTACTGTGTTCGAAGGCGAAGCCAACGCAAACACTGGACACTTACGCTTCAGGTATGATAGAATTGGAAATCAGAGGAGTTTCCATTTCGATCCAACGCTCTGCGTATGATGGCCGGAGGTATAGTTCTGCGAACTCTATTTGTGAAACGGCATGTGAGCAACCAGTGACTTTAGATCCACGGAGCATACGTGCGTTGGGCTCGACGGTTGATCCAGCGTCAATATTGAACACGTAGATAGCAAGTGTGATCGGATCGAAAAGAGAAGAAATCTGCACTGCAACCCAACGCTTTGCGTACATTGAACGGTGGCATCGTTCTGCAAGCCGCAAATACGAAACCGCCAAGTGAGTAACCAGTGACTTAGTTTTATTCAACACAATTAGCCACTACTAATAAATAAGAGTCGTCGTGATGCAAACAATGTTGTAATATTGATTATAAAATAATCGATCAAGAAGTCGTACTGACAATGACGTAATTTTGATGATACAATAATCGATTTCGCACTACTCGACTCCACACTCCCCAGTTGCAACGCACCAATATCGAACACCAATTTGCAGCTTCAACTGCAGCCGAGGTTCTCCCGCACTTCATCCTAAACGCCTCTCGTGCAGTCTCCACAGCGCCTGTCTTCTTCACCGGTGATTCCGTACACAGCGATCTGCAGTTGGCCCTGCGAGACTTCTTCTGCGTCACCAGTCATCTCGCGCTGGGCAGTAGTCTTCGCAACCGGTGTCACAGATTCTTCTTGAATACCGGTTGTTAGCACACTACCCTCCTCTTTATGCTGCGTGCCTATCGGTGTGCCCGAAGAGTCTTTATTACTCGGAATCTGCGATGCTTCGTACCGCATGCCAGGGGCTCTGCACCGCGATTCGAACCCGCGGCTGGTAGGTGCACGGCACGCAAGGGCTGTCGGATCTGCATGGCTCCTGCAAGATTGCCGTACAGGAGCCATAGCGAATGAATCTTTCCAAAACGGTAGCTAAATCCACGGCGAAACTCGAGTCGATTCAGTTCAGGCTTGCGGCTTTTCCAGGTAGTCAGCTGGAATAGGAACTTGCTTCGCTTCGCAACGTCAAGTGCTTCGAATATTTGCAGCTATATATCTCCTTGGGACTCCAAATCACGGTCAATTAACTCCAGCCGATACATTTTCTCCAGTTCTTGGATGCTAAGAACACACATTACTAGTGTGCTGTTCTCAGCTGGACCTGGGCACGTGTCAGTCATCACCCCACTGATGGGCTCAACGTCGCCGAACGGCTCGCGCGCCTCCTCTTCCTGTTACGCTTGCTTCCCTGCTCGGATTAGTTCGAGGAATGTTGGCATCGAGGCGAATTTGCGTATGATGGCACCCGGCGCCCGGTCGATCAGCAGACCGCAAGCATTAACATTTCAGTATCGTGCCGTGCAGCCACGCTTTCGATTCGGGTGATCCAAGCTGACAAAACTTCGAAATCCATTGGACACTCTTCATTCTCAACGGCTACGTAGATACCCCCCCCCCCCGAGACTCCACGGCACCCACACTTCCCATTTGGGTGGTCCAAACTACCAGAACTTCGAAAGCCATGGACATTCCTCCTTCTCAACGGCTTAACCGATTCGCACGTATGACTTCATGCTATGACCCGCGGCAACATTCCTTTCGTAAAAAGTGACACGACTCAAACACAGAAATACAACTTTCCTCTCGACGAAACCTCATTTCATAAACAAACTCGTAAAACACAGCGACCCCATTCACGATCCCATGCTCCACCAGTCTCGCTCGACACTCTCTTCACGACTTCACCGGCAGCAACCACCTCCCCCTCGACATTGACAGCTCCGCCTGCTCAGCAAGCTTGGCATCAATTATTTAGCAAAACTCAGCACTGCGAAATGGACAGCGTACTCGACACGTCTCCACCGATCTACCCCACAGATGCGCTTCAACTCCCAGTCATCGGAAAACCCTACCTACTCCCTCGTCCAAGTCCGACTAACGCGTATTACATCACGAACAAGATCTTCAACGCTTCTCGCCCCTTCCCGATCGCGGCGAAATCAACAATCCATCGCTATATGTATGAATGCGACGGTGATCGCTGTATTGCAGACAGCGGAACGCGTTTGACCGGGCCCGGACATCATCTGCGATAACACAATGTGTTCCATCGGTGCCAGCTGCGGCAATCGGTTGACGCCCCGCTGCCATCTCGACCTAATCACAAGTCGGGTTGGTCAAGGGGTCGTAGCCACCTCTCCCATTCTCAACTGGGCATTCAGCGTTGAATACGTTGGCGAGATGCTCGTTGAAGAAGACGCACTAGACCGCAGCGACAGTCGCTATCAGGTGCATATGAAAGACAAGGCGCTCTGGGACGGCCCGTCCGAAGTGTTCATTGACGCAGCCCAGTGTGGCAACGAAAGGCGGTTTATAAACCACTGCTGCAGCCCAAATTGCGCACTGTACGAATGCGAGTGGGCCAACTCGGCCCGACTCGGCGTGTTCGCAAACATGGACATCCCTGCCTTGCAGGAACTGACGCGGCACTACCGATAACGGAATCTCGAGCTCTTCACGTGTCAATGTGGCCACTCCAACTGCGTGTCAAAGTGCGCTTAGCTGGTGTAGTCGTACTGCAGAGTCTTACGTAACATTAATATACTCTCCGTCTAATCATCATTAAACTCCTGTCAGCGTTCTTCTTCCTCGCCTTGGATTGCCAGGAAAGGAAAGACGAAAGGTGAAGAGTGCAGAGTGCCAAAACAAAATATTAGTAAAGACGCCTGTACCGTCATATGAGCACAAACCTGTAGCGTTAGAAACGATACCGTGCGGCTTAAAGCATGCTAGAAATTACCGTTACCTTTATGTGCAAACGGTAGTCGTATTCTTCATGGGATATTGTTTATTACAAATTTGACCTCGTTTTAAACTGTTACTTGAAGTAGATGTCTCGGTCTCAATCTCCATTCTCCAGAATTTGCTGGACATTGTACCCATTGACTTGCTTATTGCAGGACACGATGTCCTGTATTTTCCAAATGAAAACAGGCGTAATCAGCTAAGTAATAGGGATTCACTAAAGTGGGGAGGCAACTACTGATTTCTACCTAATTTGCAGGACTTTTGTCCTGTGGGGCTTGCATACAAAAACCAAAACAATTGCTGGATCTAGCATTTACACTACCCAATGCTCTGGCAGCGAAAGTATGTGGCATCTGCAATCATCTGCACGCCACAGGAGTGATGCCATTCTATGTGATATTGTAAAATGTCCAGCACGTCGATGCGACGTGAGTTGCAAGTGTGGAAAACCTTATGAGAGTGCCTTCTCAGGGACCAATTAGTGCAGATGTCGCCACGATTGGTGAATTTGCTAAAACAGCCTAGGTAGTACTATACAAATGAAAGTTTGGAAGGTAGATTTCGGCTAGCTCCACTGATGTCGAGTTTCCTGGTTGCTCTGACGCTGCGTTGGGTGGCAACGCCACACAAAAAAACTGTCGACCGAATGAACACAACATGTAGCCACAATATGCTAAGCAGGTACCAATTTATAACTATTCTGTGACACTTGTTACGCGTATGTGAGGCTGTAGCAAAACGTATCGGGTGTAGTGTACTTTTCAGAGTGCCAAAGACACTCTGAAGACTACTGCTTTATGTGAAAAGAGCGCTGATGTCCAGCTAGTGTACTTCGCAGACAGTTTACTACACAGTACACTAACTGTTTGCAATTACTTCTGGTGCTTAGAGTGCTCTATTATATTCGGGCCATCTTACGTTTCTACCTTTGCCAATTCTCCTGGCGGATACCCTTATTCAGTTTGGCTCACTACAAAAAATACGTTGTCCTTTGTGTGTGTTGAGCGGGGCGCGTTTTTAGCTCTGTGTGTAAGGCTGTAGCTCACCCTGAATTGCATCTTAAACAAACTCACTAATCTACTTCTGGCAACCTTGCCAATAGCAATAGGCTGATGCATTGGTCCAGGACTTGCACCCTGTTGACGTGTTCGCTATTCTAACAGAACACTAGCGAACTGTTGCAGAAGTGTTCGCAGCGCAGTACTTTGTGCGAACACTGCTCCCAGCATAGAACCAAACCAACAAGCGGAAGCGGCTTGGGGAGGTTACTGTAGGAACTTAAAAGTGAAACAAGCAAACTGATTGGCTTTAATTCATCTTTGCCTCCTCTGTCATTGGTTAAAAGTGCAGATCACAATGTCCTGTAGATATCCTGCAAAAACCGTCTAACAATCATTTTGCCAAAAAAGAAGTCAGCATCTGACACGCTCAGTGGGTTATTATCAGTTGTTTATTATTGTTATCCTGGGTGGTCCGCAGGTTTTGACTGACTAGCGGCATTCGGCTCCCTCATACAGTTTGAAGTAAAATTACTAATCTATCCATCCCATAGCTTCGTTGATTGGATAATATTGCTATTCTTTTGTGCCGATCGACCGTACAGTTCACTGTTTGTGTCCCGACTTAAGAAATAATCAAAGTACTGTGGTTTCTTGGCTTCCATTCCGCTAGAACAGCGCAAAGATGCACCGGAGGCGCGGCATTGAAGCTGTGCGCCGAAGTTCAACCTAAGGACGGTCGCCATACTGAATCCGAGTGATGGACTGGTGCCTCTCCGAGCGTTCAACCCCCATATTTAGTCTTTGGCATAGAAGGAGCCCAGCGACAATTTGATCAGACCAACAGCGTATACTTCGGTACTACAGCGCCCTCTCGTATAACTATATTTCTACAGGGACTCGAAACACACCATACATTTAATCAATGATATTACTGTGACTCGTTGAAAAGGTATGCTTGAGTACATGGCTACAGATGAGGAAACAACTGAGTAACCGGGAAAAAAAATGAGCCACATTTACAAACCGGTACGATGGCCGGTAGAAACGATTATACAAATTACAAGTGAGCGAAGCTCCATACTTCGGTAAAGAACGGCTGTAGCCACTTCTATTTTTCGTAAAATTTGTTTTAAACACCAACAAAACTCCAAATATTAGAATTTTAGCAGGCTCTTTCCTCAGGCTGGAAGTACATGTGTTCAGAATCTATCACGGGGAATGTGATTCGAAGGTTTCCTGAATGTGTCGCCTATCGTCTAGTCGTCTTGGAGGGCGACGGCCACAAGCACAACAAGCACAACCCAGCCTACAGTAACAGGCGATTTGTAAGAAACGCGAACAGGCTCTAAGAGCCTGTTCGTACAAGTAGGTAGACACAAGATCAGAAGATTACTATCACAATAAGGTACGGCGCTAGTTTCGTGCACATTGATTCTAGCTTATTAGAATTTCGGATTTGACAAGTGCTTGAATAATATTGGTTCATTTTTCTTTGGCAAAGGTAATTTGAAAAAATCAATCGATTTGCTCACATACAAACTTCAAACCTAAAAGAGGCAGGAAACTGGTCGCAGCCACTAAATTGATGATTTTTTTAAAAGCAAAGCCATTTGAGTCTCAAAGAAGACAGCATTTCTGCGCTAGCTGCATATAAATGTCCGAAAAGAGCGCGTTTTACGAGTGGTTTTAGCGACGAAAAAGGACATATCAGGGAAAAGATATGCTAACCCAATTCATAAACTTTCAAAAGTGGCACGTGACTGGCACAGTACCTTACTATAAGATTACACGAATGATGTATCTCCCCCCTCCTTCTTTTCTACGTTGTACTGTTAACACACTCTCACTCATTTTAAATGAATCATATTTGATGTATAGGACGTGGTGATTACAATACATGTAACGTGCATCAATAACATATGGGATATCACGCTTTGTGGTATAAATAGTCACAACTTGTATGGTGCAAAAAATACTCTGCATTGCGTCGCCACAGCGCACTACAAGCATCATGTTTGATTCAAGTCTCACTTCGCAATTTGGGCTCTAGCTCCTAAGTCCCCTTTCAACCAACAAACCCATGCGTCTCTCTTGCGTCTTCGTGTTGATCGCGACTATCTTCCTGGCTACCAGCGAAGCTCTCGCGGACTCCGACCAGATCGACCAGCGGTTTCTGAGAGCCCACCCGCCAGCATCTGCCGATTCCGAAGAAAGAGGATTCGATGATATCCCTCGCAAGTTCCTTACGGCGTTGGGCGAAAAGCTTGGCATTGACGTTCGGAAGGCCTCGACCGACATCAAGTATTTCAATAGACTGAGTGAGGAAACTCGTAAGGAATACAATGAAGGCCTGAGCAAACTGCTCAGTGAAACCAAGAAGAAGAAGGCCCCGCGAATCACATATGAGTAAGGTGTCGCTGAAGATCAGGCAGTCCGACGGCTGCGAGAGCGTCAAGCCCAGAACAAGCAACATGTGGAGTCGTATCAGTTGAAGATAGCTCGTCGTTTGATGTATTGAACGACAAGACGTCTATTAATCATTGATATTTTCTTTTGTGCTAGTTGTGACTTTGCGCTCTAAATATCAAGTTTGTTTAAAATTATTTTGCTACAGATTGACAAAGGCAAACGATCTCTTCCAGCCAGTTACTACATGCACCTCCGTTCTGCTTCAAACGTGCATTTAACGCATTTCATTACGCATCAGGCACGCTTGATATACGCTCATAGCATTGCTCGATCCACCTTCTTCCGGCCTTGTCGACCCCATTCAGCCTTCACTGCACTAATTCCATTGAGCGACTCCTTCTGGGCAAGGTGGATCGAGCCTATGCCTGCTAATAAACGCCCCCCCCCCTGTAGCTGAGGGTAATGCCTAACACTGGTGAACTGGTGATGATCACATAGACGACAGTTGAGGTCAAGAACTCGAGTCGGCTACGTATAAATACAGTAAACGCTTCTAAGAGACGTCACCCCGGCAGTAGCGACACCCGGAAACGCGGACATTAAACCATCTACAGCGGGATCTACTTGTCATGCAGATACCCAGATAACCCGGGTGGGGGTATATTACAGGTTTTACAAACCCGTGCTTCGCCCTAAAAGGCTCTGCAAGATCCATGTCATAAATCTTTCGAATTTTCAGATTATCCTGTACTATGGCATCTCCTACGTCTGCAGCATTTGCTGGTGAATTCGGACCGTAAACTTTATCCACTACCCTACGTCTGCGTCCTCGAATTACATTTTCTGTAATACCTCTCGGATTCCATGATTTTTTTAATCTCGTTAAGTGAAGTTGTGTTGACGTGGTGCCTGCAAATGCTCGCTGCGACTCATCCGCTGATGTCCACGATCGGTTATACATGTCCATGGGCACGTGTGGAACATATCTGAGCAAGTTGTAAATGGCGGACACCGCGCGGGAAGCATTTGATTGACTGGCTAACTCACATGGATCTCACAGATCCGAGCATATGAGATGCGTATTAAATGGCACCATACTGAAACCAAGTGTACAAAGGCACGGATTGAGTGGGTAAGCAGCATGGTGAGAGGCACCAAGAGGATACACAAGGGAGGCGCAGGGCAGTTTGGGCAGCACGTAAAACTAACCTAAATGAAGCTTACTTCGGCATTTGCCTTCTATCCAGCAAGTCCCGCAACAAATTGTCGTGAGACCACATTCAGTGAGTGTAAACTCGAAGACATTTCTTTGTACTTTTGTTTTGATGTTTTTGCTCGATTGTAACTTTCACGAGTGTTCAACATCTCTTCACTAGACTGATTTTTATTGTGGGTTCTGACTTGAATTATAGCCTAATCTTATCACGTTTGCCATAGTGTTCGCATTTGTGAAACGGTGGGTCAACATACTGTTTAGAGCAGGTTTGGTGGACAGGATCAGAGGTCCGAAAATTCAATACTGTATTGGATTGGTGCTGGTATTTTTCCGCAATAAAAATCCAATATGAGCTCAAACAATAATAAAAATTCCAGCAATTTAAATAAATTGATTCAATCATTAACTTCGTATTGATCTACCGTGAACTCTTGCCCCAGCGGTGATCCCCGTTGGCACGCTGTCCCTGTAGTCAACTGGCCAAGCCACACCAAGTTCCCCATTAGTGAAAGTCGCTATCATGTTTTGCGGTAAGTCGGAGGCCGGTTTCCAGGTCAATTCTTGGTACCCCACCCAAGAAACTAAGTAGTACTCCTGCCCTGCTTGATTTGTGTTTTTAGCGTATATTCTATCAGCAGTAAATAAGTCAGGACCGTCTTCAAAATCGGAAGTGTCGTCTTCTAGGTCGGTATTGCCCTCTAGCGTCTCCGTAAAAGGACGACACCATGGCAGCTCGGCCGCTTCTTGCTCCAGCCGCCTCCAACTTTGGGCCTCGTTGCCTTGTTGATTACACAGTTACGATTTATGTTTTCAAAAGTAAATCATTCTGAGCCCATTTACCTTTCGAACAGCTCAATCCACAAATAATAAGAGGTGTATCTGCGTGTATTACAATAAAGTACTTCAACGGTTTACTCGTTTTGTTTAACACGAAGAAAAGCTAGCTCCTCAAAGTTGGCGGGGTCTATGGAGCGGCGTTGCGGTGTCAAGACTAGCTTGCACTGCGAAAATAGCCGTTCCACGATATTAGAAGTTGGCGGTATCACCTTCACTATAGGCATGTACTGCTTCATGTCCAATGTCGGCTTGCGCTTCTTGCTCCCGCTTCGAAGGAGCTGTGGTGTGTAGTCTTCGTCTCTCTCTTTGCGCTTCTTTCCAGCAGTTTGTGTCACTTCAATACCAAAGCCTCAGCCGAAGCCGGCAAAGAGCAATTGATCACCGTCAGGACGCCTGTCTCAAAAGCCGCTCGGTGCACAATCTTTGCGGTGGCCTTCAGATGTTCTCCCATAACAGGATACTTAGCGATTAGGGTGTCAAACACCACTCGCACCTCGGCCATCTCTGTGTCGTCCCGCTGCAATCGCAGGCGGATGCTTTCGAACTTCTTCAGATGCTCGAAGAGGTCAAGAATTTTTCGGTGCTTCGCGCCAGTTGGGATAAGTTCTTCTACCGCTTCCACCTTCTTGATCTCTGCTCGGATTCGGATATAGCGTTGCACCATTGTGAACGTGGAAGACCAGCGAGTCACGTTCCGTTTCAGAGGAAGGAGTTCGGTGTGCTTCTTAAGCTCGGCGTAGTTGTTTTCTTGACGCACCTCGACCATAAGGGTGTTCACTTCAGACAGCATAGACTCATGTGGGGCTAAGAACTTGTTCACAGCGAGGTTTAATCAGTGGCTCGCACACCCAACAAGTGGAACGCCTAATTTTTTCGCAACAGACTGATTCGATTGCAGTTGTCGCCCACCAGGAACCCCACCATGTTCTTCGTCTTGTCATGGTGTTTTCAAACAGCTTGACATGGGCATCTGCTGTCCGAGATCTGTCTGCCAGAGGGGATAGACCCAACAGAGGCACGTGGAGCTTGCCATCTGCTTCGTAAACAACGAAAAAGACGACATAGTCCACTCCAGCGTGTGACCATCCATCAAACATTAGGCCAAAGAGCGTTCCCAATTCCTTCTCGAGCTTGTGGCCGACCTTAATAGCGAGTCCTTCGAGGCACTTCTTCACAGCTTTACCAGTCACAGGGCGCAGCTTGCTCATGGCTCGCGTCACAGCGTCTTCAACTTCGTGGATGTGCATGTTGCGCATGATAATCCACTGGATCCACTGGGACAGATGACTTGATTCTTCCGATACGAAGCCATACGATTGGAGCGAGCGTCCCGAGCTGCCTTCGAACGAAGTTGGATAGCCCGCATGTTTCGCGTCCAAGTGCGCCTTGAGATTGGAATACCCTGTCCCTCCAGCTTGTTTCCGTTGACTGCCACAAATATTGCAGCGAAACATCCCTTGAACAAATGTCGTGTAGAAGTAGGCAGCGAATTGCTAGTTTATGACCATTGTGGTTCGAAATTCAGGGAAGATTAAGTTGTGTCTCGAGAATGGTAGCCCGCCAGACATACTGAAAACTGGCAGTATGGTCTGAAAAGCACTCGGGACCAATGTTTTCATGTCGACATGAATGTGGTGTGGATGACACCGATAATGATGTCTTTGGATCTGATTGGTGATGCCATCACAAGACGATTACGACAAGGTCTGCCAGAGGAGGTTTTGCCATATTTTTGTCAATAATTGGTCCAATATCGTATTGTATTACCATGGGCTACTCCCAATAATAAAAATAGTATTGCAAAACCCAATTATTTATTGAATCACAATAAAAAAAATTCGACCTCTGGACAGAATTAACTGGGAGATAGCTCACTTAGAACTTTAGCTATCAATGTTACTACAAAAGGCCAGAAGCATGACTGATATGGCGGGGTCGAGATCCAGCAGTAGCGAAAGCGTTATTATAGTATGAAAACAGGGTACTGGAAGGGAATGGTTATTCGTCAGAAGGCGCTTTAAATCTAATACATGCATGCATAATGATTTGCATTCAGACTGTCTTGCAAATATAACTAGTGCTCGCGCACATCGGACGTCGAACTACCCGTGCTATTATGATTTGATAGTTATACTCGTTATTCCCACAAAATACTACCTCCGTGCTGGAAATGATGCACCTTCAAAAAATATTTGAGTAGCGCTCCGCCTCGATTTTATCCCGGTTATACGATTTGCGGAGCTACAGATCCTTCCGCAAATCAGCTGTATGCCAACTCGGCATGACCAAGTGCAAGGCTCCTGCATTCGGGTGGGGCTTTGGTATCTCACACGGTAGCACACGCAGAAGTCAGCATTCCCCAGGCATAGACTACAGGTGTGCTTGTTCCACTACGTCAGTTTAGCAACAGTCGTTCTTGTTCCGCCATTTCAGCGGCAAGTTCTTGAGGCCCGTTCAGCCCTAAAACTGGTTCTGGACGTCACTGTACGATGCCGTAGACCACAAACCGAAAGCGAAATACGCAAACATGCATCAACGTCTATACTGCATAGACGTCCCCCTCAAAATCATGCTATCACTTGCTTCACGGCAACAGTGAAGTTCATTGAGCAAGATGGATGCGTGAAGACTTCGTCGTGTACAACCGTTCGTAGCTGATCGGCGCCAACACGCATAACTTGTTAAGCACCCACACCTCCACGCTCATGTGATTATCGAGGGTTGTCATTATACGTCTAGGTGCTACTGCCGCTCTTCGCCAGGGATTCTTTCCATTTCTGTGTCTACCACGACAAGCACACACCTATGGAATCAACACAATAGAGACTGCGATTGCTGACTCGCCTGCACACACGCACTCCCTCCGAGCAAGTAGGGGGTCTTCATTCACTACCGCAGTCACACTCGTGCTGTCGCTACTCAGTGTATCTTTGCCCGGATGTGTTGTGGTTGCGCTTCGCTGGCTACTTCGCTGGATGACTACCGCCAGGCGCACGTCAAACGCGTGCCTAACGCGTGCTCTAGTTGAAATGACAGGAATGGGGCGATCTGATTGGCAGATCATTTGGGGAACCTGGATTGTGATTGGGCGAGAACTTCAATTGGGAGTATCATGGGATCATTTGATTACATTTTTCAAGTGCTCTACAGGAGGGATAGTAGAAGCGATGCATGTAGGGGGTAGGAAGCTGCTAGCACCTAACTCAATCTATCTCACTTTCAAAATTACATTCATCTACTCACATCGACAAGGAGCCTCGTTCGCATCGTCCTATACGCTCAATTGGCTGTTGGTCTTGTGAAGGAGCGATGGCAAATGGGCGGGAGGTTCAAAGCCAACGGTTTTGGATGGAATAATAGAGCGATTACGAGAACTTTGTAGCTTGGAGTTTGTAGACGGTTTGCAGGGAACTTACCACACGTTTCAAACGGAAGGTGAACTTTCCTTGCATCTACAAAGTTCGACGGCAAAGTGCAGTGAAATGCTAAACGCGTTAAGAGCAATTGCACGCTGCAAATTGCCAGTTGATGTCGCTCTTTGAATGCGAAATGCGCTTCGCGACAAAGCAAAGGTCTGCGGCTTGGCGAGGGCCGCAAGCTTTGGCCATGAGCATGGTATGGAAGGATACTGCCGCTAACAGAGCGCTTGGCAGGTGGATTAGGGGTTTAAGACCCTTTTGACGCGCTGTTTGCACCTCCAAGAGGTTCCGGGGCATCGCTGCGGGCTTAGGCTTCACCGAATATGTCCACGTGCTAGCCAGAAACTTACCAGGCTGTTTCCCACAACGCTCGACATCGTGTATGTCTTGGGGCCACCTTTTGAGGCTTGTGTTGCCCATCTGGCTTGGTGCTACAGTCTGCAAAGTGCTTCAAAATGTATGCAGCGAATACCCAGTTTGGATGCAACGATTTCGAGGTTTGAAGCTCCAAAACGGGCATTGCGCTGCAAACCAGAGCCCGTGAGTTCACAGTATTTGTTATGCAACAAATTCTGTGCTTTCAGGCTGCTAAGTACAAACTTCAATGTTCTCTAAACCGCTCTAATGTATCGGGTTAGAAGGGGTACCGTAGGAATCGGTTTTACAGCTAGGTACACCTGCATAAACCCTTTTTGAAGGGTATTGGGTTTAAACAGACTGTAATTGAATTGGCAAGGTATAGTAAGCTGGACAACTTCAAGCACAACGGCTTACCGCATTTGTCAAGATTTCTGAGGTTGTGCAACAGAAAATTCTTGTGCTCCCTGCAGCAAGACAGATCAAAACTGGGAAGCGTAAGCGGGCGAAAACGTCCGGACGTATTCTTGCACGTGAGAGTCTGAAGGAAGAGACTTAAGTTCAAAAGGCGAAGCCTGGATGATGTTGTAAGCCCACTGCGCGAAAGGCGCATGCTACTCCAGTACAACAGCTTCACAAGCAGAGTGGGCTCTGGAAATATGGATTCAACCTCGACAGTAAGTGTGGGTTCAGCATCAACACGAGGCCTGGGTCTAGCTTGACTCTTACAATTAGATAAACTAATGCATATCATGTTATTTCGTTTTTATGATATTCGTGAGGGTCTGAATGAGACGGAGTCGTTCGCCGTAATGCCCTTTCTCGTGAACCGAGGCATACTTTAATGGAGTCAAGGAGGCTACTAAACTGACAAGAACACCGATTAGCCGGATCACAATGAGACCGTCGAAAAAGGCATCTACCCGCAGAAATCGATGCTTAAAAAAACTCAAAAATCAGCCTGTTCCTCCTCGTTATAACGATACCGGTCATTTCTCAATCTGATCCTTGGTTGCGAAGATATCGTAGATGCAATGACAGTACCTGATCGAGGCTACTAAACTGACCGTTTCCCTAACAAACATAGGACATCAAGAATATCAGAAGTGTGAGTACAACATGCGCATGCTGACCATGGCCACGAGAATGGTGAGCCATGAACGGAAAATAACTTGTACCGGGGCGACCACAAATATCAGCTTGGGAGACGATGAGAACAACACTGGCGTGTGTAAGGTGTGCATTTAAATGCATCGCGAGACACACCATATTTGCAACACAAAGAAACAGTCACATATCCGCGTCGCGTACCTGACTCCATCTCGTTCGATACCTGAATCAAACACCGACAAACAGTTGGTTAGTACTTGAAAGGATAGTCACGAGGGAGGTTGCATCTTCACCTCACAGCCGATCGGTTGCATGATCTGATGCAGTATGGACTAAATTCACTACCGCACCTGGATCGTCTTGTCGCTTTGGGTTTCACTCTCCTTTTAATATTCACGCCGACCCTTCCGACGCTAATCAATCCTCGAGCGGCGTTTCTGGGTTTCGGGGAATGAATGAATGTGTGCCCGAGGGGGAGGATTTCGAATGAATCAGAGTCATCAATTCACGATTCAAAACAACGTTTCGTAAACGTCTGGCGTACATGTACTATCTGTTCACTCTTTGTTCGCGATAAATTAATTTCTTTCATTGTGATGGTGAAACAGGGATCCAAAATATTTTTAAAAAAATATTTTTTTATGTGGTCAATCTACACGAAAAGCTGTGTTTTTACACTTCGAATTTGTAGGACTAAAACCGCCTCTATTAGAAGAAGCGCCCTCTATAAAATGGCCATCGGTAGGTCTTTCGCAGTGTGTCTGACTCGTCCTTCCTAACCTCTGGGTGAGGCAGCGCTACTTCGTTATTTACGATAGGTTGAGCGAACAAGCTACGGCGCGTCGATTCGTCCCTGTCAACATCTGCAGCGGACTTGGTTAACATTGGACCGCCCATCGTCATCCTGGCTGGAAGGTGATCTACGGCGTCTGCGTTAAACTCGAGAATCATAGTGTAGACGATCGCTCGATGAATGAATCCGGCAGGCAACTATCAGCCTGGAACTCCAGCAAACGTCTCAGCATTGTGTGGGTGTCGACCTGCGAGGAACCGGGGCAGAGCTGCCAGCGGTATCTAAATGCTCTGCTCGAGCGCGTAGTCGGAGTTCTAGAGCCGTTCCCAAAGAAGCGCGGGCCATGCGAGCCTCCGGAGTGTGCGGGCAATCTTCAAGATGTCTGGAGAGAGCAACTTTACTTCCGTGGATTTTTGGACGGCAATCAGGGTAGCGCTCTAGGCCTCTGCTTCTTTTTGCGCTGCTAAGCAATGAAGACAGTGATGAAAAGAAAATCCCCATGGCTGTTGCTCTGCTGATCCAGTTTCTGGAACTGCTTCCGCACCGGATCGGGATATCTCCCAATCGTGCTTTACTTGTTGGCGAAGCTAGAGATCGTGAAATGACTGCGTCAACACTCAGTCGAAGTTTGACAGATTCGCGTCGGGTTGAAGCTGTCAAAACAGGCCACTAATAGGCATTGGACAGTATTTAATGGATATCTGTATTGACGGGGTATGGGATAAAAATATTATTAAATCGGAAATAGTCGAAACATATGTTTTGACCATCGCTGGGTGAAATGTCCGCTCTCTATGTTGTGTCAATAGTCACTCTCATTGCACATGTACAGAATGTACCCTCACTTCCGACACTGTGTAAAATCCATAGCCTTTCATAATTGTTAGAATATACGGATATTAAGTGACAAGAACTTTGTACACTGATAGGGGAATATACACTAATTTGAGCACGGAGTTCAGCACATAGGTGTTTTTGAAATCTGGTAAGCTCCATAGTTCGATATGAAAAGAAGTTTTGCATTGGTGCCGGTAGAACCTCGACTCGCGCTTCCTGTGAGAGATTTTGAGGTACATAAAAAAGTGCCAAACATATGGTGTCGGAAGTGAGGGTACCTCCTGTACGACATCTCTGGATCAGTAAGAGTAACGATGGCTGGTGCGATGATGACAGCCCAGCAAGCTGCATGCAAAAAGCGCTTCGAGTTGGACGTGCCATTGTGCCGGGATGCACTACAATTTCTGGTTGATCACAACAGATTGTATAAAAGATGTCGACACCGAGTGAATCTGAATGGACGCCTTCGAAACGGTTGCAACGACTGCGGTTATCACTGGCCGCACCTCCACTTCCTCAGATCCGCTGAATGAGGATAATATGAATCTTCGTGATGACAGTACGTACAGCTCTTTTGGGTCGCCAATCCGTGAAGGTGACGACTCGTCACTTGAAGAAACACAACTCGATAGCTCAAAACTACTGATGCGCCAAGAGGGCTCCGCAAACGATTGTCTTATCCGAAAATCTAATGCCTACCAAAATTCGAGCAATTGGACCCACGTCATAGAGATGTTCCTCACTCTCTTTCCGGGTGGTTGTGGTGGTCCCGACGAAAAGTGGTCCCGGAAATTATCGTTACGGAAGTGGATGTTACGGTGCTTTCGTCTTCCGGGTAATTTGTTTGAACGGCACTATGCGTTTTCTTCTTTTGGCATTTGATTTTCTTGCTTTACGGAGCGCATGACGCGAGCTTTATATTCGCCTTAAGGTCTCAACAGCAGCTTTGGTGGCCGGAAATATCTCCAGAGACAATTTTTCAGGCAGTGCAATACTACAAGTATCTAACGGAGTATCAAGCTCATGGTGTTCAGCCGACGCCCCCTCCTGATGCCATCAAAGAAATTATCGACCTACGAAAGGGGCTCAATAGTGGGGAAGGTGCATATTTTGGTTTCGATATAAGCAGAATGCGCGGCCGGCACAAATTGTTTGGCTATCTGCAACGTTTTGGGACTCTTCGGTTGTTTTAGACAATTTCTCCGGATTCGAGTGGAACGTGCTGCATTGCTGTAAATCTGGTTCGGTTGGAAAACAAGTTCTCGAAGAAGCTAACCTTGCGACTTCTGCCTTCCAGAACTACACGCAAAAGTATTGCAGGTAGATATCCGATGGAGTGTGCAAGGTACTTCGAACAAGTGACGAACACTTTTATTGAAGATATACTAGGATGGGACTCCAGACGTGCGATGCCCAAGCGAGGTGGGGGGGGGGGGGGTCCGGTGTCATCCGTGCGGTTGGTGCTGCTGCAGAAACTCAACAAGCTGGAGAACTGCATACCCATTTTGCGATTTTGCTACACGGCTTCCCGCAGACATCTTCAGCGTTGCATGAAACATTTCAGTGCGATAGTCGCTTTAGAATGAGGTCCTTCGATTCCTCGACACTATTTCGACAACTGACGTTCCCGCAATAGCGCATCCAGACTTGTGTCCTAAGGATGCAGGGATTTTGGATCCGGTTGAAGTTGGTTTGGAAGGCTTTCGTCGACCTGTTGATGGGTGTCCAGCACCTATAACTGCTCGCTGCACGAACTGTGGAAGCGAGTACCGTGACAAAGATATTTCGGATTCTGCAATCGGGGATTTGGCTACCAAATGTGGTACAATTCTTACGGATGGTTATGCGGACTACCTGAAGTGCCGTGCCACTCGCATTGATACGCCAGGGTCCCTTGAAGCTTGCCTTACGCAGTCTGTGGTTATCCGTGATGTTTAAGTTCGTTTATGGACACATTCTCGATCCTGCTTCAAGGTCAGCATATTGTACCACCTTTTTTACAACTACAAAACTGGCTAACCTTCACATTACTCTTAATTGGTCAGGTAACGTCTCGCACTCGGTCTGTCGTTTTTTCAAGCCTGACGGCGTTTTGCCTGGACCATCTTTCGTAAAAGAGAAAGGAGATGTGAAGCTTCATCGCGAAATTGGGCGTGAGTATCTAAACGCTTACAACCTGGCAATTTTGTCCACTTTCAAATGGAACCATGACGTAAGATTCGTGTTTGGATCCGACAAATGGAATATTGCTGCGTACATTTGTAAGTATTGCATGAAAATGCAGAAACAAGTGGAAAATCAATTGGCTCTCTCGGTCGCAGCGTTCACCAAGGGGGCGAGGAGCGCTGACAACTTACCTCTCGATGTCTCTGTAGAGGTGTGTGGCGCTCGGATACTGTGTTCGATGCTTTATTCCATCACAAATACCCAGGAAATTGCTGTTACAGTGGCAGCTCTATTCTTGAGATGTGAATCCCCCTTTTGGTTTTCCCACGACGTGGTGTTTGTTAACCCCTTCACATTGCTGATTTCTACAAGTCTCACGGAGGATGTTTTCATTTATCCCGACATGATTTTAAACGGCAAGCCACCAAAAACGTAATGATCGGCCAGCTATGCTCCGCAAGTACTGGATGAGGCAACCCGAGCCAGAGACCGTATGGTTTGCAGCAGTTTGCGAGCTGTATAAGATCACTGGTGTGTCTTCTGTAGAATACTCCTCTACTACTGCTCAACACACGGAGCGGTCACATCATATTGATTTTGCCCGTCGAGAAACCCGATGGTACGCGTCTTATCGGGCAGACCCATTCCGGACATTTCAAACCTTCACGACGATTCGTTGGTTAACTTATGCTGCTTTTGTTCCGCGAAAATTCTCCTACATGTGATTCCACACAAGAATACCATACATTCATTGCCACGGGACCCCGAGCCGCTGTTGACACATGTATTCATTTTGAAAAAATTGGCAAGATTTCTATCGAGGACAGCAGCAGTACTCAAATAACGATGAATCCCCTGAAAGTTAACTAATTAGGACAAGACATTGTGGCGGTTCGTGCGATTCTGCTTCGCAATGGCCCGATTCTGACTGTGATTCGGTAGCGTCTGACGGTGGGTTAGACAGTGGAGAATTGACAAATTTACCGCAATCAATTTTTGATTCATCCATTGACGCATCTTTCGAAGCAGCTCAAGGGCGTATTTAGGGGTAGCACTGAACACGAGGTTGGTGTCGTTGTCACAGCTATCAGCCCTTCCACAACCGCGGTGATCGCATTTTTAGTTTGAATATAACGTTCGATTCATGTAAGTACGATAAAGATCGCCGAGCGTTTTCGAAATGGCAGGGAGCTTGCATTCGCTCAATAACCTTGGTACTGGAATTCAGGATACCTAATGACAGTGTCACCAAGGTAATTCGCTGTTGAGGGCACAAGCAGATGCACTATTGCACCGTTAGCGAGTGAGCAGTAGACTTGGGAGATACAGTAATACTCCAATTAGCAATTTTTTTCTTCCGAGGGGCTCGATCGTATGGATAAAAAGACGCAATTATTCCAGATTCATGTATTCCCCGAGTACATGGATCTGATATACTGTATCTCCAAGTCCCCTCGGATTCTATCAGAACGCTTGACTGAGCGCTGTAAGCGCATTCTCGAATGCAACAGCCTCTCCTCCCATCGATGTCAATTGACAGACCTTACCAACCATCCTCAAAATGGTGGTGGGCTATTTTTTTTAAATATAGCTTTAGCTCATCAAAGGATCTAATATAACCATATATATTATATGGTACAGGTGTATCAGGTCGTGATCAAATACTTTAGCACCATCTGGTACTAATCTGTTTATGGAAACCATGTCGTGATCAGTACCAGATGGTTAGTTGCCCCGACATCGTATTTAAAAATATACTGCTCGATAAATATCGGGATCTCTAACCAGGACTACCCTTAAATTAAGAATACAAGAGGCTGGTGTCGTTGTCAAAGCGACCAGCCCTTCCAAAATACTCCTAGTACACTATATCAATTTAATACCCAAGCACTGAAACCTGTTAACGCTTTTATTCTGAAGTCGATTGACAACATTTTAAACGTTTGAGTGACTTAAGAGCGTCGAGGATTCACAACAGCTGTCTCCTCAATCCCCTTGACCCTGTAGTACATCGGCTCATACTGTTCTATAATCCTCTTCGTTCGTGCACTTGCAGAAGCCAAATCGTCCTCAGGGACCTTGAACACCTTGACAAGAACGCTCATTGGGTCGTAGTCTTTCTCAATCCATCGCTTGAAAAGCGTTGTTTGGTAGTTTTGGGCCAACATGGCTGTATCTGGCTGATCTTTTGCCATTGAAATCAAAATGGCAAACTTTTCTTCACCGCCAAAGCCGTCTCGTAACGCCCTGAACAAATCCGTTTTCTGTTGGGGATTCTTTGCGTTGAAAACCTTGATGTATTCGTCCAGCGTGTCTAGTTGTCGGCTTATCGGAAAGAAAGTACCGTCGTCGGTGATCCTCAGTATCCTGAAGACGTCGTTGACAGGCTTCTGGCTGTTCATCCAACCCTCCAACTGCTGGGTCTGCAACTTGGTGGTAATTTCCTTCCACCTTTCCGTCTTCTTCACAGTCACGAGCAGAGATCCGAAAATAATATATAAAATTGAACTGGTTTTCCAAAATAATACTATCGATTGCAATAATAATAATTGCACAATTTGGTTTAAATTGTTAGGGTCAGAACAGTGTAGTGGGTTGGGAACGACCCTACCAATCCACTACGCGAGGGTTCGAATCCCACACCTGTTGAGAAGCTGGTGGCTATCACTAGGACTTATGTTCCTGGCTAGGGTCACCCGCCAATCCAAATGAGCCGGCGACGGCAATAGATTGTCCACCAGCGGATATGGGTTTTAGACTGCACACCAATAAACCTTCCATACTTTGTATGGGGCTCAGGATTTTGTTATATTAATTATAACAGCTATCGTGATGGAGCATGCCAGACTGAGATCTACTCTGCGACCTGTGCATCTGTGTCGTCGTAACCCAAGAGAATGGTGAAGTTCCAAAGCTCGCGGTTTGCGCGTAGGAACACCAGCATCTCGAAGTTCGCAGGCAGCAGACTTGAACGGAGAGGACTCAGCACCAACTTGCACTGGGAGAAGAGGCGCTCACAGCGCTTGCTGGTGGGCGGTATCATTCGAAGAATATCGATATACTTGATCCCAGAAGAGTGTCGAGGCCACTTCGCCTGACGCAGAGTTTCAGTCGCAAAGTCCACTCGTCGTGGGGCCTCGTTTGACGTCGAATCGGCAACAGACTCTTCTTCTTCAGCAGTCAGCGCTCGGTCCAACAGCGGTTTCACGACGGCGCTCTCAAACACTGGCAAGTGAACAATCCGAGCAGAGGCGCTGAGATGATGAGAAGTCGCTGGATACTTCGCCATGACAGCGTCGAAAAGGAGTCTCACATCAGCAAGCGTTCTCTCCTCGGATTGAAGTTTGACACAGACGCTGTCCAAAGCTTCGAGCTTGTTGACGAGCTGCACAACCTG